>CAUYQV010143901.1:0-25550 GCA_963574575.1 Galagoides demidoff
GGGCCGGGCTGGGGATTCGAACCCACCACCTTAGGTGTACGTGGCTGGCGCCTTAGCCGATTGAGCCACAGGCGCCGAGCCTGGTGTTTCTTTCACTGACAGTCTGTATGCCAGGCATTTTATATACATTATCTCTTTCTAACCCAGTTTGGCCACTTATAAGCTGTGCTATTTGTATATGTTAGTTAATAGTTCTGAACATCAATTTTCTCATTTGTCAAGATGAAATAAAATAAAACCCAAACCTCAAAATACTTATTTTTGAGGATTAAAAATTACCTGTACCTTGTTAAGACTAGTGCCTAGAACAAAGTAAACATTATGTGAATGTTTGCTATTAACATTTCACACTGAAAAAGATACCGAGGTTCTGAAAAGCTAGAGAACCACACAGTGGTTGCTGAAGTTATAAGAAGACGGATTCGAAGTCCACACAGTATTCTCTATTCTAAGCAGTTTCTCATTTTTAGTGTTTGCTCTGTGTTTAGTTCACATTGTAACCTTAGGTAAGTCATCTAATGCTTCTGGGCTTGGTTCATCATTTATATAATAAAAGCATGCGGGTTAATATTTATGGCGCCATTCAATTCTAATATTCCATGGGAAAATCAGTTTTTCTCTAGAAATAGGCAGGGACTAAAATAGCTGGCCCTAGCCATATGGTGAATGGTCATTAAAAGTGCGTAGTAGAATTATCACCGGAAAGGTTTCCCATGGTAGGAAAAGTTACTCCTTCACAGCAGGGTTTAAGATGCTTCAGCAGCAGGTAGCCTACACTCCAGGCCTGAGAAGGGAAGAAATTTTTTTTGTAGTAGAATGTAGGGCACAATCTAATTTTGTCTGACAATAATACAAAAACAAAATAAATAAATGGTGGGCAAACTTAGGCTTTGGTAAGATAGGAATGAATAAAAAGAGGAAAGGTTTTCAGAATTTTGAAGCCAATGCAAGGGTGAAATTCCATGACTGCCCTGAAGTTTTCTTAGGCACTGGAGAAAAAAGTTCGGAGGCACCAAGGTTATTTGACACTAGCAATCTGGAAGATAGTAAACATAATTTTATTCCAAATGCTGAGTCATACTTATGGTGACAAGGAGAAACACTCAAGACTCTGGCTTCCCTGAAGTCTTGGTCTTCAACAGTTTGACTTCTGCTGAAATAATTACATCATGTTTTTAAATTTGGTTATGATCAGTGCTTCCCTTCCCATAACCCTATTTAGATTCCCCCCCTTTTCGCCCCATGAGCTAAAAGAAGCAGAAGCAAGTGTTTGTTGAGAAGGGAAGGTTTTTTAAAAAAAATTATTGCCTGTAGATCTATTATAGCCTAATACTTAATTTTTAAGAGGAATTCCAAAATTAATGATTATACTCCCCCCTCTTAAAATTATTTTAACAATGAAAAGAACATGCTTAGTTAATTGGGAAATTGTACTCCTGTTGGATAATCCAACCAGCAACTAAACTTTTAGTGGAATTCTTGCTATAGAAAGAGGGGCAGAGATAGGGAGGCTGAAAACTACTTCAGGTACTCATAAATAGTATCCTTAAAAAATGTTCTAAAATGTTATGCTTTAGGCTAAAAAATGTGTTTTTATGTTTTATTACCTTTAGACAATATTTTTTTTTTTTTGAGACAGAGCCTCAAGCTGTCCCCCTGGGTAGAGTGCTATGGCTTCACTGCTCACAGCAACGTCCAACTCCTGGGCTCAAGGGAGTCTCCTGTCTCAGCCTCCCAAGTAGCTGGGACCACAGGCGCCTGCCATGACACCCAGCTATTTTTTGGTTGCAGCCATTACTGTTGTTTGGCGGGCCAGGGCTGGATTCGAACCCGCCACCTTAGGTGTATGTGGCTGTCGCCTTAGCTGCTTGAGCCACAGGCGCTGAGCCACCTTTAGACAATATTGATGGAGTAACTAGGGAATAATTTTTGACTTCTAAGTTTCTATGAAAATCTTAAAGCAAAAGTATCTCATAAATCTCTCCATTTTGAAATTATCTAGTCTTCACTTTTAAAAGTTGACAACTTTTAAATAACTTACACTCTAATTACAAGCCAGTAATGCTTTTTATCCAATAAGTGAAAATACCTACTATAGAACAGTTTCCTATTTTTTTATTAGTATTATTTTAAGAAACAGGGTCTAACTCTGTTGCCCAAACTGGAGTGCAGTGCTATGATCATGGCTCACTATAGCCTCCAATTCCTGGGCTCAGATGATCCTCCTAACTCAGCCTCCTGAGTAGCTGGACTAAAGGTATGTACCACCATATTTATCTAATTAAAAAAGTATTTTTGTTCAGACAGGGTCTCACTATGTTGCCCAGGACAGTCTCAAATATCTGGCCTCAAGTGATCATCTTCTTTTGGCCTCCAAAGTGCTGGGATTACAGCTGTGAGCCATGGTGCCTGGCCCAGTTTCCATTTAATTTTTGTTTTATTTCATTGTACTGTATTTTATTTAACAGTAATAGTTGAGATTAGATCTATGTATGGAGAGTGGGGAAGTGGGAAATGTAGATTGAGTAAATTGTACGCTGCTCCCATTTAGCTTCCTGGGCTGTCCTCCTTTACCTGGTTCTCATACACACCTTCTTTCTTTGCCCTTCCTGAGTTCCACCAGGTGCCTATGTCCTTCTGCTTTCCTTTGGTTGCTTTAGGCCCCAACTTTGGCAGGAGAATCATGTGCAGTGCTCTTGACTTTTCTCCTCTCCTCCCATATCCATCCTCCCTCCTACCCTTTACCTCCTCCCATATATATCCAAATCAGACCCAGAGTGTGAGGGATGGTCATGGGTCACTGATGAGAACTGTACCCCTGTTGGCTTGTTAGGTAGCAAGGTGACTAGGACCTGTGGGGAAAATACATAGCAGACATAGTAGGTCCTTAAATAAGTCCTTCATCTAAGCATTCATCTCAAACCAACAAACACTTCAACATCTATTAATGTTACTGTGCTAGGCACCAGAGTATAATGGATGGTTTCCATTTTCCAAGCACTGAACTGTTCTGGGAGAATTAGTGGGAATGACACCCATGCCTGGAATGCCATTCAACCAGAGTACTCTATTTCTGGGTAACATGTCGCACTGTACTGTTAGATAATAAATGTCTGAGATTTGAAAAAAAAAAAAAAAACAACCCAAACGTGAAGAGCATGGCTTGATATATCAACCTAAAGAGAGAAACAAAAAACCAAGGCAAACTTAATGAAGTAGAGAATCTATTTGAGGACTGCAACTCTTAAAATTGCCCTGAATCTATGCTCCAATTAGCAGCAGTTACAAGTGGGTTGTTAAAGGAAAAGTAGCGGTTTGAAAAGTCGTTTGAGAATTTAAGAATAAGTTACATAAAATAAACACTTTTTTGATTGGCTATACATTGTTTTTTTTTTTCTTTTTATCACAAATTCCAGGAACAAGAAGATCATAGGGTAAGCCTGCCAATCAAGAACAAAATCCCTTTAAACAACTGACCCAGGTATGCGTGTGGGAGTGTAATGAAGTCCTATACTCAAGTCTCCACGGCCTGATACATTTGACTCACCTCACATAGCTCAGACGGCTATGGGCTATTTTCCCCTTAATTTACAAGGATGGAAACGTTGGCTGCATACATAGGTCACTGTGAAAAGTTTGGCCACAGACTGCGCTATGGTCCATTATTTCACTCCCAAGAAACATATCAACAGCTTCCCTCTGATTCACCGTGTGAATTTCAACTTGCTGGGCTTATCGGTATTGCTGGGAGGACTTCATTTGCTTCCATCCACATGGACTTTGTTTCTTGATTTTGTGTATCGCAAAACTTTAGTAAAGGCCCACGTATTAGAATCACCTGGGAGAACTTTTAAATAATGGCTCGCAAACTTCAGTGTGCGTCAGAATCGCTTGAAAGGTTAAATCTCACGGCTCAGCCCTAGCCACAGAGTTTATGAATCAGGTAGTCTGATATGCAGGAGAGAACTTGCATTTCTAGCCAGGTTTTCAGGTGATACTGACGCAATACTTTGAGAGCCACAGTTTCAAAATATAAGAATTTCCAGGCCCCACCTCTAGATTGATTCCATGGGTGTGGGGATGGAAATCTGGCCTTGATCATTGCCTTTATCCTCCATTTAAAAGGTGTATCCCAGGGTGAGAAGCACTGTTTCACTGGGTGGACTGTGGTTGTTTCCCTGAAGTTACTATGGAATTGGAAACTAATCAATGAATGTCCTAATTTTTCTGGGTCAATTGGCTCGGCACCTGTGGCTCAAGCGCTAAGGCGCCAGACACATACACCTGAGCTGGCAGCTTCGAATCCAGCCCGGGCCCACCAAACAACAATGACGGCTGCAACCAAAAAATAGCCGGGTGTTGTGGCGGGCACCTGTAGCCCCAGCTACTTGGGAGGCGGAGGCAGGAGACTTGCTTGAGCCCAGGAGTTGTGGAAGTTGCTGTGAGCCGTGATGTCACAGCACTCTACCCAGGGCCACAGCTTGAGGCTCTTGTCTCAAAAAAAAAAAAAAAATTCTGGGTCAATTGTAGGAATTCTTAAGTATTTAAGGACTTTAAGTGACAATCATTGATTTTGAAAAGCACCACTGCTTTTTTTGTTCACACTAACTTGGCTGCCTTTGGAAGACCTTTCTGACCACCCTCGGGTTTATTTTCCGTACCACGTTAGAGACATTATTAGTACAACACCCAGAGGTCTTCAGAGAAGGCTTAAAGAAGTGGGGTCCCTTTGAACCCTGTCTGTGCACTCCTTGGGTCCCCTAGCTCTTGTATTTTCAACAAGTGAGCTGGGCATGCTCAGTGGGCAGGGTCGGTTTTGGGTGGGGGGTGCAAGTGGGAAGCCTGCTGCTCAGCCGCCGGGGCTCTCCTCCCCCCACCTGTACAAGGCTGGGCTGGAAGAGCCTGTGCTCAGCTTCCCACCCCCTGGTGCTTGGGTTTGGTCTTCCCGGCGGGTCCCCGCGCTGTCATTCAGGCGGGGGGCCAGGAGGCCTAGTGTGCCTCCTGAGCGCTGGGGGTGGGGGGAGCCGGGGCGAGGGCTTTGGGCTGGGCCGCGGGGTCCCAGGGGTCCGCCCGCCTGCTAGAATCGTTTCTAGGCCCAGGGAAGCCTGCCTGCTGGGAGGTGCGGAGTAGGGGCAGCCAGATCCGGGGGCAGGCGGCGAGAAGTCCTCAGGTAAGCCAGTCTCGTCAGCGCGCAGGCGGCCAAGTGTCTCCCCTCTCCCAGGCAGATGGCCAGGGCGACCCGGCGGGGAGGGCACAGGAAATCTAATACCGTCACAGTCTTCTCCCGGCCTAGTCCCGCCGAGGATTTCGGTCTGCTAGCCACCTGGTAAGGCGAGACTGAGGGTCTGGAGTCAGGCACCGCCACAGCGCAAAGCTGAAACTGCAGCCTGGCAGGGCCACCGTGTCGCCGCGGCGCGGCCCCACCCGGCGTGTCCCGGTGTCCCGGTGGAGTCACAGGTTCATTGGGCGGCGGGGACTTGGCTCGCTCGCCTCCTGCCGGGTCGCTGCGCTTCCCCGCACCCAGCCCGGGTGCCCGGCTCCACTTCCGTGTTTCTCTCTGGGCCAGGGCAACCTGGGCCCCAAGTATCCCGGCTGCATGTGGCCCCGGCGCGGCCAGGGTCATACCCCGGGGCGGGAGGAGGCGCGGGCGGGGAGGAGGAAGTCGCCGGGAGGCGGGGGCGCGGCGGCGCCGGGCGCGTCGGGTTACTCCGGCCCAGCCGGCCCGGGTGACACATCCGCACGCCTTGCTGCGAGCACCAGGGCCGAGGCTTCGGATTCTGGGGGGAGGCGGATTCCGCCCTGGCTGGAGGAACTAGGTGCTCCTGCCTGCTGTCCCTTGGCGCTTGGAGATAAATCTCAGGTGTGTACTTCTGGAGACCCCTTCTCTCTCGGCCCTGGGAGTGGTCCCTTTCGGAGCAGGGCGAGTCTGCTGGGACTTGGGCGTTGGGGTACGGGTGGTGGCGGGAAACTGGGGAAAGATTTAGAATTTCCTACAACAGATGAACTCGTTCTTATCTAGGGTTTAGCTGTTTACATTTTCGAGGTGGTTAGGGTGTAATACATTTGTAAAACAGTAAAGTGACAGGACTTTTGGGCGAAGGTTGGTATCTCATTTAAAGTTTTTGCAAACTTTAGCTTGGGAACCTGTCTGAAACAAGGCTGGGAAGGATTCTGGAAGAGGACCGAGGCTTCTTTGAGAACTCAGTTGCTGAAGTGGGACAGTCCTAGGAGGAAGTGAAAGGTGTACGCTGATGAACTTAAAACAGACTATACTCCCCACATAGTGACTTTTACAGGCGAAAATAGATTTGCAAAGAGGGCTTTGGCTGGAAGGCAGCTGGGTAAATTTAAGTGCTGCTCTTAGCAAATGGTCTTCAGTCTGGCTTCCACCTTGTGAAAAGGAATGTTAACTTCCACATCAGCCATCCTCGAGTTCTAAAGTAATTTACAAAAACAGATTCTCATAAAGTGGTAATGACATAGTCAATTCAAATCACACAACACCTTATATATTTCATAGGAGTCAGCTATAGAAATGGTGCTAATTTAGTCAACTTAACACTTGTATAAAATAGGTGGGGGAAGAAAGTTACACTTAATTTTTATTGCTTAAAACAAAACTTTGTATTTTGCCTATGTTGCAAGTTTGATGTGAAGTTTCTTTTTGGAGTATGTAGGATACTGGCAACTGGCAGGTTGGGCCAGGCACTTCTTAGTAGTTACTGACCATGCTAATCTCTGAGTCCTATAAGTTCTTGCTGGCCATCACAACAGAGTTGGATGGCATTGCCCAATGGATCCGCTCTGCAGCCTGAGAAACCTTGTGATAGGCGTGTTGAAATCCCCTTGTTTCTCATGAGAGCTTTTTGTTAAGTTACAACACTCCCTTGATTTTTACAAATCCACTCATCAAGTCATGCAGCAATGTTTTAGTGGATAGTGGATAAAAGATGGGATTTTGGTCTTGAGAATGGACATTGTTGTAACAGTTCATTCTGATAACTCAGAGTCACCTGATGAAGAAATTCTAGCAGTGTTAGAGCTTTGCTTCCTTCTCTGTCCCTCTGACTTATTAAAAGATGCAATGTCTTGGTTTAGTTATCGACAAAGGGGGGCACAGTGATACTAATCAGTGGGTTTTACTTCCCCCTTTGTGATTTTTGTGATTGTTTTGTTTAATTATTGTCCTTGTGGTTTACTCATCTTGGCAATCTATTATAACTTTGACACTTTTCTGTTTGGCTCCTTGTTTTCTGCCTTTCTAGAATATAAGTTCTAGGACAGTAGAGCTTGGTCTGTCTCTCACATTTTATTTATTCTTTTCCTTTTTTTTAAGTTAAAAAAAAATTTTTTTTTAAGAGGCAGGGTTTCGCTTGGTCACCCAGGCTGAAGTACAGTGCTGTGGTTATAGCTCATTGTAGCCTTGAACACTTAGGCTCAAAGATATTTTCCTGCCTCAGCCTCCCAGGTAGTTAGGACAACAGGTGTGCACCACCATGCCTGGCTGTTTTGAATTGTTTTTTTTAGTGACAGAGTCTCCCTGTATTGCCATGGCAGGTCTTGAACTTCTGACCTCAACTGATCCTTCTGCCTCATCCTCCTAAAGTGCTGGTATTAATGGGCTTAAGCCCCCTTACCTAGCTTATCTCATACACTTTCAATTCTCTGATATCTAGAGTGGCGACCAGCTTATAGTAAGTGCTGAGTAAATGTTTTCTCTGTAAGTGACTGAACTGTAGCTGAGTGTACTGGGGGAGGGAAAACAAAGACTTTGGCCAACGGTAATCTATTTAAACTCGTGAAACCTAAATTGTCTCATTGGCAAATGTGGATAACAGATAGATATGTGTAAAATGACTAGTGATACACCAGCCAGGCAGTAGACTTTAAAATATTAGCTTTCTTCTTCCTTATATTTTTCCTTCTTATATTCAAATAGGAAAAATTTGGCAAACAATACGGTTAACTTGATAATTCAGTTCTTACCTATCGTATGTGAATTATCCAGTCTTATTTCTCTTTAATTTTGTGTGTGTGTGCACACATGGTGGGGTGGAAGGGTTGGGGGTAAAGAGAGGGAATTAGTGGGAGCTATGGTTACCCGAGAAAGGACGCCATTTCTCCATCATCATCCGATTGCTCCTGTATGTTGTTTGAATGCGGCAATGCTTCTCATTAGGTTTTCCAAAACATGATTCTTTCTTCTTGTCCACACCCGGATGCATAGGGCTGGCCCCAAGGCAGAAGCAAAACTTCAGAAAGAACACTAGAAATCAAATATGAGTAACGCTTGTGTTCTTAAGCGAAATGTTCCTTAGTCTTGTGCGGCATTTATATAGTAATAAATGCTGGATGATGACTGACTACGGTTATCATCTTTAGAGAAATACAGAATTTGTTTGCTAAGGTAAGACACATAGATGTGAAACAATTGGAAACTAGTAAAAGATCTTGCATAATCATTTACCTAGTGGTAGGATGCTGGATATAACGGTTGTGGTAGTAAAAGAAGAGGTTAATATGGGCTCAACTAGTTGGAGACAGCTTCTTGGTAAAGGGAATGCCGCTTTAGTAACACAGAGACGTTAAGGTTCCTGAAAATCACAGCAAAAGATCATCTTTGTTTCAAGTGTGTTTGCTGTTTTGTACTTTATTGTATAAAAAGCCAATATGTATTGTCAGAAATTGCTGTGGAAAATTATGAGAAATCCTCCAGAAAATTATGTATGTGCACAAAATAATAATTTTTGCCGTCTTTAAAGTGTAAAGCCCAGAATTGGTGTTCAAAAGCATCACTCTTTATTCTTGACACTTTTAACACACTTGCCCCAACATGTGTCAGATTGCCTGCCTGTGACTGTATCCAGTTGTGATAGTGGAATATACCTTTTATGTGAATCGTCAGGGGAAAATTGTTACTCAGTTGAGACCCCTCCCTCCCAATAAGTAGGGTTATTGGTATGGGATATAGGGAAGGACTGAAGGGAATCAAAGTAGATATTATTAAGGTAGGTTGTAGTAGTTCATCAGAATACTTAGATAATTCCATTGTGTCTTACTACCTTTAAGATAAGTAGAAAACTTGGAAGTGGCATGTCAGGGGAAGAAGAAACTAATAAAGAGTATGCTTTACATTGACTTGTTTTAGAATTGTTGACATAATGGGTGAAAGAAGTGTAGGAAAGAGATATGTTCAAATTTAACTCTGAGTGAGAAAGACGAGGGCCACTGTGGCTGCAAGTCAGGAAATCCCTAACAATTTCGACTAGACCTCTTCCTGTAGCATATGGCTGGGGATTGATCTCAGCGACTTTGAAGAAAAAGGAAGCCAGAGATGTGGATGGTTTGAATACCTGAGGATGTTTAGATAATGATTGTGGTCAGAGTTTGTCTGGAATTTTAATTTGTGTCCTGACATGAATGTGACTGTGTTCCTTAAACATCTTTTTTGCTTGTTTTCCAGGATATTCATCTTATTAGAGGTTCTCAGTGGTTCTTTGGGTTGTATATTTTTTCCCTACACCATAATGTACTCTTGTTTCCATTTTTCAGTTAAGAATTTTATGTTGGTTCTTTAAAAATCAGATTTCTGACATGCAGCAAAAACATGGTTTCTGATTCTTTTTAGGTCAAACTTTGGTTCTATTAGTTTACAAAATTAGTAAGAAAAAATTAGTAGATGTCTGCCAATTAAACATTTATTGGGACATGTTGTGTGATGTGTGATATAATAAATATATTCTTCTCCAGTTCCTGAGTCAAGAATTTCTCTAAGAAGACCCTTGGAATCTCTGCAGTGATAAGTGTCTTTTTGTATACTAATGGGATAACAGGTCACTCTTGGTGGGCCGCTAGATAGCTTCAGGATGGGAGTGGGGGCTGTTTGTTGCAGGAACAGATTATATATGTGATTAGAAGGATGGAACTTTCACCCTCACCCTAGACCTCTGGGGGAGACAAGAGGAGCTGGAAATTGAGTCAGTATTCAGTCAGTCATGACCAGTGTCCAGTGATTTAGCCAATCGTGCTTACGCACTGGAGCCTTCGTGAAAACCCTAAATTATGGAGCTCGGAAAGCTTCTGAAATAGTGAATACGTGGAACAGCTGGAAGGGTGGCATGCCCTGAGAGGGCATGGAAGCTCTGCACCCCTCCCCCATGCCCTGTACTAGTACCTATTCATCTGGCTATTCTTTGCTATCCTTTATAATAAACTAGTAAATGTTAAGTAAAGCATTTTCTTGGGTTCTTGAGCTGTTATAGTAAATTATTCAATCTGAGGAGAGGGTTGTGGGAACTCGCAGTTTGTAGCCAAATCCAATGGAAGTATAGATAATCTAAGGATTCATTCTTTTTGACTAGCATTTGAAGTGGGGCAGTTTTGTGGAACTGGGCCCTCAACCTAGTGCAGTGGGGTCTGCACTAGCTATGGGAAGTTAGTGGTAGAATTGAATTATATTGTAAGACATTCAGTTGGTATTTGCAGATAGTTACAGATTTGGTTGATTTAGAAAACTCACACATTGTTAGAGGTGTTGTGAGTAGAGGAAGATTTCTTCGTTACTTATGTTTAGGGGCGTCTTTTAATTATTTAGGAAAAATAAAATAATTGCGCATAAACTGTATTATATTTAACAGTGAGATACTGTCAAAGTGTGTGTACTTTTAGGATAATACGTGTTTAATTTACATTTTTCAAGCCTTGTATTTTTCAAATAGCATCATGTCCTTTGTGGAATCTTATATTGGATTGCCCACATGCATCTTTCTATAAGAGGTTTTAGCATAGAGGTTTAACAAACCCTAACAGACTATTTTCTGCAAGTGAGATGGCCTCTGGGTATGGCTTGGTGACGATGGAGTGACATGTGCAGAATGCTTCATTATTTATATCTTCTGGTGTCCGCTAAGGCAAGGTAAAAACTGCAGGTGGTTATACACACATGAGGAACAAAAGTTTGTGTTCAAGGAAACTTTTGATTAAGAAAATTTTTTTTATTAGGATTTCATGCCATTTTTGTTTCAAGAAAATAAAGTAAGTTTCTAAATGTACTTCAGAAGTGATGCAAGTAATATAGTTCAGAATACTAGGTTCTCAAAAGTCATTTTCCTATTATTTAAACTGAATAAAGGGAGGATGTTTTGTTTCATTGGGGTAATGCTGAAATTGCTTTGATCATGTCACACTCTGCTCCACCCTTTGTTGGATAATGCTGCTTTATTGGATAAAGTTCCAAATATTTGTCTTAGAATTAACGGACATTTCCAGTCTTGCCCCCAGTAGTGAAGTTTTGCTTTTATGTTCCCTGTGATCCAGTCAAATGGGACTGATTGGAAAGTCCTTGCATCTGTCTTACCCCTCTTGCTGGCCCTATGCTAATGTGCTCTTCCTTCTACTTCTTCTTCTTCCTTTTTCCTCACTATGTCACCCTCAGTAGAGTGCTGTGGTGTCACAGCTCACAGCAACCTCCAACTCTTGGGCTTAAGTGATTCTCTTGCCTCAGCCTCCCTAGTAGCTGGGATTACAGGCACCAACCCACAATGCCTGGCTTTTTTTTTTTTTTTTTGCTGCAGTTGTCATTGCTGTTTTAGCTGGCTGGGGCTGGGTTCAAACCTGCCACCCTTGTTATATGGGGCTGGCACCTTACCCACTGAGCCACAAGCGCTGCCCTCTACTTCATCTACTTTTAAAATTCCTACCAATCCTTGAGAGCCCCACCACTGGCTGCCAGTCTTATGAAGTTTTCCCTTAAAGTCTCAGTCAGGAGAGTCTTGCACATTTCCTGAGCCCTTCAATTCTTTTCATATCACTCACAAGTCCCTTACAGACTCCTGTGTATAACTAATACAGTGTGTTAACATAGTCTTCATGTTATTTTCTTAGTCATTGTGTTAAGATGTTTATATTCTACTCTTAGAAAGAGTCACTTGCACCCTTGTAAGATAAACCATAGAAGTGATCCCTCCAATCACCCTCCCTTGATGAAAATATTTCAAATTGTATATGAAAACATCACACTGTACCCCATGACTGCATTAATGTACACAGCTATCATTTAATAAAAAAAAATTTAAAAAATACCCTAAACAAAACAAAACAAACAAAAAAAATAGTAATACAGTGTGTTAATGCACTGTAATTATTTCAAAATATATATATAGACCTATGGAAGGTCCAAAGAACAGGGCTGGATTTTGCACCATTTTATAGACCTCACACGCTTAATCCAAGTGCCTTCTGCGTGGCTGACACCTAAGAAATAGTTGTGGTTGAATGATTGCCTCATAATTCACTCATCCCTTAATTATTCAAGAAATAAGTGATAAGAATGGGTTGGCTGTGATTGACTGGACTGTGGACTATACACAGGCAGCTGTGTTTTAGATAATTCATTCAGCTGGATACTTCAAGCCTTGTACCAGTCTCTGGCCTGTTAGGAACTGGGCCACCCAGCAGGAGGTGAATGGCCGGTGAACAGGCAAAACTTCCGCTGTATTTACAGCCTCTCCCCCTCACTGACATCACTGCCTGAGCTCAGTCTCCTGTCAAATGAGCAGTATCATTAGATTTGCAGAGGCTGTAAACTGCGTGTGAGGGATCTAGCAACATTGCGTGCTCCTTATGAAAATCCCAGGCTGATGATCTGAGGCAGAGATGGGATGTGCTTGAATCCATGGAAATCCCACCCTTTAATATTTTGAGGCTATTTAGGAGAGAGAAAGGAAATTACTACATGTGAACGGGCATTAAAAAAGGAATCCTTAAGAAAACCGTGGAGAATCCCCCAGTGAGGTGGTCACTTGATGTCCGCGAGGGCTCCACCCCTCCTAGTGCGCCCCTCTCTTTGATAATTTCTCTGTGTCCCCCATCTGCCCGTCTAATCCAGTCTCTGAAGAAGGAATCTGGAACATTAATTCATAGCAAGATGATTGATAAAAATTATCTTGTCACCCTCATCAAATGTGTCTGGATTCTAAGGTGATAACACCGTGGGTACCATTTCTGTTGGCTAAGTCGAGGAGACCTTGGGGGCAGTGTTTACTTCTGAGCATCCCTTGAAGTCCCCTAAGTGTGGCGTTGCTCAATCTCTGCACCTTTCACTTTTCTCCTCTGGGAAATGAGGTGATGGGGCTGCATGAATATAAAGTCCATAAAAAGCATGACGTGTTTTATTACCCTTGTTCTGCCTGAGAGGCAGCCTGTCCTGGCTGGTGGGCTCTGTTCACCCGTGGGCCCTGGTCTAACTTTTCCTCTTACTTCTCAGAGTTCTGGGTGATTTCTCAGCCTCTGCAGATATAGTATCATATGCAGAGGCTGCTGCATGCCTGTACCTCCCTCCAGGATTATGGTCATAGAATCTGTCATAAGCAGTACATTTTTACTTTTTCCTTTCTTTCTTTTTTTCCCCAGTGGTAAGATAGAATTTATTAGATAGAAAGGAATACAGAGGAGTAAAAAAGCACCAGAACATACGGCAGAGGGAAAGACCAGGTCAGAAGACCTCCGCCTGGGTCCTTTGACTTTTTTCTTTCTTTATACTTGCTAGTATTAACCCCTTCCCCATTCAGGCTCACCAGTTAGGAGCTGGGACACTTACTAGATTCACAGAATTTTAAAATAGGAAAGAGCTTAGAGATTTCACCCAACTCCGTATTTTTCTTATTAATACTAAGTAATAGTAATAAGTATTTGCCGAGCAGCTGCCGTTTCCCAGGCACTGTGCTGAGTGAATTGTGTATAATGTTTCAGGGATCAAGTGATCACTGTCATATCAGCAAAAAGAGGCCCAGAGAAGTTAAGTGACTCACTTAAAGCTGTACATGTAGTTATTTTCTGGTCTGGAATAAAACTGTAAAAAATCATAAAAGCAAGAAATAACCCTATCCCTACTTCTGTGATGTATTTCCTGAGTTTTGCTCGTTTGGATTGTACTACTTAACTCATTGAACTTCACCTTCTAACCCTTACACTTCCTATACCTTACCCTGTGGTTCAAAAGTTTTCCCCAGCGATGGTCCATCAGTTGAACACAGAGTACAGTGTACTTGTCTAATACAGTACTCCTTGATTTGACTTCTAGAACCCATGACATTGTTAAAATTTTCTTAGTCTTAACATGTAGAAACAACCTGCAACTTGGTATCAATCTGCTTTGGTACTGGGAAAATGGAAACAGTCGTGGGATACGTACATGTTTCTGTTTTTCAGCTTTAGCTTGTTTCTGGACAGCATCTTTTCCCATTTCTTGTCACAGTTTTTCCAAACCTTCAGCATTTTCTTTGAGTTTCACCTGTACATTTCTTTTCTTTTCTTTCTTTCTCTCTCTTTTTTTTTTTTTGGAGACACCTCGGTAGTGCGCTGTGGTGTCTCAGCTCACAGCAACCTCAAACTCTTGGGCTTAAGCAATTCTCTTGCCTCAGCCTCCCAAGTAGCTGAGACTACAGGTGCCCGCCACAATGCCTAACTATTTTTTCTTGCAGTTGTCATTGTTGTTTAGCTGGCCCGGGCTGGGTTCGAACCTGCTAGCCTGGGTGTATGTGGCCAGCACCCTTCCCACTGAGCTATGGTGCCGCCCTAACCTGTACATTTCTTTATTAAAAGATGATTGGTCGTAGTTAAGTGATAGGGCAGACTAAACTGGTATAAAAGAAAGACCTGAAAATAGATAAAATCCCAACACAAGTGTATTTTTGCTTATGTCATAGTCTTGGTTGGTGGATGAGGATTCAGGCAACTCTGGATTCTTCTGTTTTGTGGCTTAGCCATTTCACTACAGGGCTTTGCTTTCAACTACATCCAGCTAGTGGAAGGGGAAAGGGAAGAAGCATATCCACTTTCTAAACACTTTTCCTATTTTGTTTTTAAGAGACAGGGTCTCACTCTGTCTCCTGGGCTATAGTGCAGTGGAGATATTCTACCTCACCGCAACCTCAAAGTTCCCAGTTCATGTGAACCTCCTGCCTCCACCTCCTGAGTAGCTGTGTACGACAATGCATTTATAGGGTACAATGTGCTGGTTTTATATACAATTTGAAATATTTACAACATACTGGTTAACATAGCCTTCACTGCACTTTCTTAATTATTGTGTTAAGACGTTTATACTCTACACTTAGTAGATTTGACATGTACCCCTGTAAAATGCATCATAGATGTGATCTGACCAATTACTCTCCCTCCACCTTTCCTCCCCCCTCCCCTCCCCTCCCCTCCCCTCCTCTTCCCTCTTCATCTTGGGCTGTAGTTGGGTTATGGCTTTCATATGGAAGTGTGAAAGCTATATATTAGTTTCATAATAGGGCGGAGTACATTGGATACTTTTTCTTCCATTCTTCGGATACTTTACTAAGGAGAATATGTTCCAGCTCCATCCATGAAAACATAAAAGAGGTAACTTCTCCATCCTTTTTTAAGGTTGCATAATATTCCATGGTGTACATATACCAAATTTATTAATCCATTTGTGGGTCAGTGGGCACTTGGGCATCTTCCATGACTTAGCAGTTATGAATTGGGCTGCAATAAACATTCTTGTGCAAATATGTTTGTTATTAAGTGATTTTTGGTCTTTTGGATATATACCTAGTAGAGCAGTGGTTTTCAACCTTCCTAATGCTGCAATGTACTTTCATTGTTACAAGGTGGTCACGACCCACAGGTTGAGAACTGCTTTAGAGGAATTGCAGGATCCAACGGCAGGTCTATTTTTAGATCCCTAAGTGATCTCCAAACTTCTTTCCAAAAGGAACATATTAGTTTGCATTCCCACTAGCATGGCCTACAGACACATGAAAAAATGCTCATAATCCTTAATCATCAGAGAAATGCTAATCAAAACCACCTTGAGATATCATCTAACTCCAGTAAAATTAGCCACAAAGTCCCAAAACTATGGATGTTGGTATGGATGTGGAGAAAAGGGAGCACTTCTGCACTGCTGTTGGGAATGCAAGCCCAGCTACTTTTTAGATGGCTTAGTCTTCACATAAATGCTTCAGTTTCACTCACATACATTGTCTAGAAATCCACTATGTAGTGATACTTATCTGTCAAATGTAGTTTAGCTGGGAGGCCAGGAAGAAGAGGATATGGGTTTTGGTAAACAGTTAGCTGTCCTTGCATCCTATTATACTGAGAAAAACTGAGGTATCACATCAACTCTTAATATTTTGTTCTCCTTTCCATCAGCTCCCTCATTGACTTCCAACATGGAAGTGATTACCCAGAGCTAATGATTTCCATCTGTTCAGATAGCTTATTCCATGAAGTTTCTTCACATTCACCTGCACTTCAGATATTTACAAGAATGCTTAAGAACCTCTCATTACAAAATAAACAAGACTACTAATGAAATCTTTCCTCCTGTCCTCCCCTCTAGCTACAGGCTCACTTTCTCCTTTCCTTCAAGCTACACTCCCTCAGGGTATATCTTAGATGTTATTTTTCTGCTTCCATTCACTCCAGAAATGCTGGAAAATTGGCTTCAACCTCAGATGAATCTATCTGTTCTTGTTATGATTATTGGTGTCCTCCTGACTGGCAAATCAACGGGATTTTATTACTTTAAACTTCTGTGATTATGTTCATTCTCTCCTTTGTGAGATTAAACTTTTATTAGGCTCCTGTGATACATGTACCTAATGTTTGTTTTGGACTACTGCTTGTGGATATGTTTTCGGTTCTTTCTTTTGATATTAGAATTTCCAGGGTATACCCTTGGTCTGCTTTTTTTTTTAATGTTCATTGCCTCAGAGTCATCTTGAGTTCAAACCAATGTCCCCAACCAGAACTCTTCCCTGAGCTTAGCTATTTCCACATGGATGTGGCACATTTGGGACAGGACTCATGGTGCCTTCCTTGTCCCCAGGCTGTTTCTTTTCTCATGGAAGAGCACCACCATACCTTCTGTCATCACTTACATCATCCATCCATCCTTTACATCTGTCAACCACCGAATATATGCCAGGAAGTTTTCTACAAGTTAAGATTATCATTGTATACAAAACAGATACAGTTTCTGCTCTTGTGGAGTTTACATTCTAGTGAGAGGGGAATAAGAATCATAGTGGTTAAATAAAGAAGAGATATGAGGTGATGAGAGCTATGTGATTCTTTTTTTTTTTGAGTCAGACCCTCAAGCTGTCCCCCTGGGTAGAGGGCTGTGGCATCACAGCTTACAGTAACCTCCAACTCCTGGGCTCAAGCGAGTCTCCTGCCTCAGCCTCCCAAGTAGCTGAGACCACAGGCGCCCACCACAATGCCCGGCTATTTTTTGGTTGCAGCTGTCATTGTTTTGGCAGGCCGGGCTGGATTCGAACCCATCACCTTAGGTGTATGTGGCTGGCGCCTTAGCCACTTGAGCCACAGGCGCTGAGCCAAGCCATGTGATTCTTTTCAATTTGAATGGTTTGGGATGGCTTCTCTGAGGAGCTGACATTTGAGCTGAGCCCTGAATGACCAGAAGGAGCTTGCCATGCAAAAATGAAGAGCAGAGCATTGCAGGCAGGGGAGACTCTGTTGCCAAAATCCGAATAGTGATCCTGATGAATGTGATAACAGAAGACAGATAAACCTTGAGCAGAGTGGCTGAGTGTGCGGGTTTCTGTATCAGTGCCCTGTGGCTGTGGTCACAAATTACCACAACCTTGGTGGCATAAAACCACAGGAATTTATTTTCTTATAATTCAGGAGGCCAGAAATCTGAAGTTAGTTTTATTGTGCCAAAATCAAAGTGTTGGCAGGCCACACTTCTCTGAGGCTCTAGCAGAGAATTTGGTCCTTACCTTGTTTAGTTTACAGGGGCTTCTGGCATTCCTGGCTTGTGACTCCATCACTCCAGGCCCTGCTCGTGTGGTCACATTGCCTTCTCCTCTTCTATGTTTGTTAAATTTCCCTTTGCCTTCTTCTTAAAAGGATATGAAGTGACTGCATTCAGTGCCTACCCTGATAATTCATTATATTGAAATGTTTCCATTTGAAGATTCTCCATTTAATCACATTTACAAATTTTTTTTTTTCCATATAAGGTAACAATCACAGGTTCCAAGGATTAGGATGAGGTTACCTTTTGGCCATTATTCAACCTACCATAGTGTCCAAAAGAAGCTTTAAAAAAACAGCAAGCCCAGATTCTGTAGAGTTTTATAATTTAAGACAAGTTGTTTGTTTATTTTTATTTATTTAATTAATTTATTTATTTGAGACAGACTCTTACTCTGTTGCCCCAGGTGAGAGTACCATGGTGTCAGCCTAACTCAGAGCAACCTCAAACTCCTGGGTTCAAGCTGTCCTCCTGAGTAGCTGAGACTACAGGAACGTACCACCATGCCTGTTTAATTTCCTATTTTTAGTAGAGATGGAGGTCCCACTTTATTCAGGGTCTTGAACTCCTGAGTACAAGGGATTCTCCCCTCTTGGGCTCCCAGAGTGCTAGGATTACAGGTATGAGCCACTGCCTGGATGATGTTTAGATTTCATTTAAGGGCAATAGAAACTGTCAGAGGATTGTGTCCAGGTGTGTGAAATGATATTCTTTCACTGTAAAACATGTCAATTTCTTTTGAATTATACTCTTCCAAGAAAAAATAGTTAAAATTAATTAATTAAAAACTTTATTCCGAAAAGATAGTATTGTATAAATAAGAAAGAAGATTTCGTTAGATAAAGTTGAACTTTGGAGGGCCACATACAATTGTATCATATATAGTATTTTTTTACCCTTGCCAAAAATCAATTGTGGGTGATAGTATTACTGTCATTGAGAATGTGTATGCCGTCTTGTTGGTCTGGTGGCTCATACCTGTAAAATCCTAGCACTCTGGGGGGCCAAGGTGGGAAGATCCCTTGAGCTCAGGAGATTTAGACCAGCCTGAACAAAAAACCCCACATTTATAAAAATAGAAAAAAATAGCCAGGCATTGTGAAGGGTACCTATAGTCCTAGCTACTTGGGAGCCTGAGGAAGAGGATCGCTAGAACCCAGGACTGTGAGGTTGCTGTGAGTTAGGCTGATGTCATGGAACTCTAACCTGGACAACCAAGTGAGACTCTGTCTCAAAAAAAAAGAGACTGAATACTGTCAAAGACTGCTGTGGCTATTAAAAATATGCAGAAATATAGGAGGTGGAGGAAGGAATGTAGGAAGTAGGATTCCAGTTAAGTCAGTGAAGCAACTATTTTAGTTGCCCAACTGTGAAATTATAGTTCTATGGGCAACTATTGTGTAAAAGATGAAAAGTAGATAGATTTAGGGTATGTTTTTGAGATAGAGTTAGTTGAGTGAACTTGCTGATAGATTAATTGTCTAGAGGGAGGAAAGAAGAATCAAAACAAAAATTTATAATTTTACTTGACCAGCTAGGCCATTTACTGAGAAGGTGAGAATTAGGAAAGAAGTAGGTTGAAGGAAGATAGAAAGTGTTCTGCTTTGGTGCCTGTAATCCAAGTACTTCAGGAGACTGAGGTGGGAGGATTACTTGTGCTCAGGAGTTCAAGACCAGGCTGAACAACATAGTGAGACACTTCACAAAAAATAGAAAAGTTAGCCGGGTATGATGATGTGTGCCTGTGGTCCCAGCTAGTTGGATGGCTGAGGCAGTGGGATGACTTCAGTCCGTGACTTTAAGGTTGCAGTAAGCTATGATAACAATGGCAGCACTGAATTCTATCCCAGGCAACAGAGAGAGAGAGAGAGACCCTGCCTCAAAATATAAATATATGTTTGGTGGAAATATTCTAGTGTTCTGTTTTGGCCATGTTAAATTTGAGGTGCTTATTAGAGACATTATTTTGGAGATGTGAGTTAGACAACTGGATAAATGGAGTTTGGAGACTCTGAGAGGGGTTCTGGCTGAGGATACAGAGCTACGGACTAATTGCAGATAGGTCGTATTTGATACTCGATGGAGTTACCTATAGAAAATGCATATAGAAAAAAGTGGGCCACTGGAGCAACTATTATATAGAAGGGAAGGAGTTGCCAGGGGGTAATAGGAAGGAAACCAGAAGAGCTAGTTATCTCTGAAACTGTCTAAAATGTTTTTAAAAGGAGGTGGTTCTACTATAACAATTATAGAGATTGCATTTGGTGCAATGAGGCCATTTGTGATTTTACAGTTTGACTTACAGTTTTAGGAGAGAGCCTGGGGCAAAAACTTATTGGATTGAATTTTGGGAGTGGAGACAGTAGTTACAAACATTTTCAAGAAGGTTTGTTGTGAAGGGAAACAGGGAAGTGGAATAATTCTTGGAAGAAGACATTGGTGAAGGGAGGGTTTGTTAGAACCAGAGGGTAATACAGTGAATTTCCGGGCTGACACAATGATTAAGTAGAGAAGGGAAGGAGATTTAGGGTACAAAGGGAGAGGTTGTTCTTTACTAGGAACAGGGCCATTTTGTTCTTAGTAGAAGAAAGGACTGAAAGAGATAGTGAATACAGAGGCTGATAGGTCCTGGTTTGGGTGGTGGGAAGATGGGGTTCTTACCTGATTACTTCTAATTTTCTAGTTACATATAATGATGTGGGGGTAAAATGGGTACAGCAGGTTTGGGAGGAGAGATTTGAAATGACTATTTTGGAAACATCCTGGGGAAGTGTATGGATTGCCTGTTAGATACTTGCAGCCCTGTGTTTATTGAGGTGTGTTGTGGTTATGTAGGGAGTTTCTTTAGCTCTTTGGGTGAAAGTGTGGATAGTCGGCTTTACTGGTTTGGGGATTACCCAGTGAATAAAGAAGCAGGGAGAGAGGGGTGAAGGAGTTAAGAGTGTTTTCAAGGGAAAGATTACAAACTGGACCTTTACCATAAGCGAGGCAGACAGAGACGTGACTGTTAGTGAAACAGATGCAGGGTCTGTGGATTGGAGGGCCTGATAATGCCAGGACACTGGAGTGGAAATACTACAGTGAATAGATGAGCTGGAAGAGAGAAGGTGGTGTGCAGATGTACTTGAAGCTCAGTCTCCGGAGTATGAATGATCACGATGTTACCATAATGAGAGTGGGTGGCTGAGGTGGGGCCAAAGAACAGATCAGCAGGGATGAAGTGCCTGGTGAACTGGAGTGCCCGTGAAGGTGTTGAAGACACTAAAAAGGAAGAGAGACAGGAATGCAGAAAGGGAAATAGCCAGGGGCTAAGGTTATCAGTAAATGAAAGGAAGCCGGGAGAAAATGAGTAGCCACCGGCAAGAAGGGTTAGTGGGTAAATTCTAACGCAGCAGGCCCTCCGGTTGCATGCTGATTTTGTGAGAACTTTTTGTTGGAGATCAGGAAAAGTATGCAGAGACCTTTTTTTCCCCCCTCCCCCAGTACCTTTTTTTTAGTGTTTGTGTATTTAATGTACCGGCCAAGACCACTCTTATTCTTCCAATGTGGTATAGAGAAAAAAAGGTTTGGCATTCCTAATGCATGAACTTCAAAATGGATAAGATTTTAAAAAGAGGGTAGAGAAGAAATTTGAAAGTGAATCTGAGAGACAATCTGTCTCCAGGCTTATGAACAGGGTTGTTACTGAAAGTATTTAACTTCTCACCTGAAATGGGTACCTACAGATGCAGGCCACCATAGCAGAGTCCTGGGGGCCTTTTGTAAGACCAGGCATTAACTCGGGGGTTTCTGACCTTTTTAATTTTCTGCCACACATTGAAAGAATAAAAGGTGGCTTGGGCCACACATGAAATATACAAACACTAAGAAAAGCTAAATAGTATAAGAAAAGGTCTGTGGACACTTTTCATGATATCTGATAACAGAAATAAACACATGGGTCCTCAAATAATCTTCACGGGCAGGGTGGGCAGCAGGTTGAATACCCCCACATTAACTCCTAATCTATTCATCACAAGAAGGTCCTAGAGAAGATGCTACTTATCCATTGGCTCAGAGATATTCGGTATTTTAGTGACTAGCATAGCCATCCTTATTTAAACTAGCTAAAGGTAGACTTAAATGTGAGACTAGAAACCTCTCCTTGAAGGGATACTGGGACAATAGTGCTCTAGGGTTCAATCTTCAAAAATCAAAAATTCCTCCATGTTTTCAGTGTCTGCTCTGGTGAAAGGAACATTCAGAGGAGAGAATATAACGATATTTGCTGGGGACAGGTTTTGAATTCCAGAGGGTACAATGGAAGGGAAGGAGGAAGTTCTGGGAAGGTGAGAAATGGAGCCAGTTGGCTTCTGGTGATCACTGAGTTGAAGAGGATTGTGGAGCATGCTGGGGTTAGTCATGGGGATGTCTTGGCGAAAATGGGTGTGGCCCATGGGGCAGCTTCTGTTGACTTAGTGGCCAAGGGTGAGCAAAAGTCTTCTCAGAGTATCTGTAGTCAAGGTCATCTCCTGATGGCCAGTTGGACTATAAGTCATCCTTGGGGGACTGCTCTTAGAACACAGGGTACTCTACCTCTCAGCCAGGATGGTGATGTAACCTTCAGGGAAGAGGCCTTCTATTTGGCAGAAGCTAAGGACTGCTGCTTCGAGGCAGGGGACCCCCCTCCAAAATGGATCTGGACTCTGCTTTTCCCTCTATTGTTACTCTCATTGTCTCAGTATGAGACGTCTCACAAACGTCCTGGGCGTTTGTGTCCAGTTTCCTGATTTCTCTGGATACAGTTTTCCTGATTTTCCTCCTCCCAGACTCATATCCAAACAGTTTCGGGAATGAGGAAAGGAACGAAGAAATGATTTTTCTTATGTTTTATTCATTTTTTTTTAAAGAGCTGTGGTCTTGTTCTGTCTCTCACAATGGAGTGCAGTGGCCCCATTGTATCTCACTGCAACCTCTAACTTCTGGGCTCAGGTCATCCCTCTGCTTCATCCTCCTGAGCAGATGTGAATACAGGTGCTCCCCACCATGCCCACCTTTTTTTTTTTTTTAATATTTTGTAGAGATGGGGGCTGTGTTGGTAGGCTGGTCTCAAAGTGCTGGCCTCAAGTCATCCTCCTGCCTCAATCTCCCAAAATGCTTCAATTACAGGTGTGAGCCCTCATGCTGAGCTGGAATTGTTTTTTTCCCTTATGGTACAAAAGTATTTAATAAGCGATATTATCAGGACAGAAAAACACATTGCTTGTAGCTTACCCAGAATATCCAGTGAAAAGTCAGTATAGATTCTTACTTTTGCTTAAAAAAGAATCAGGCTGTTGGGACCACAGCCTTAGGGGAAGAGAGCTTTGCTGCCTCTCCTCTGCCTCTGTTGCAGAATTTGAGTGTGGTGGGTCACATATGCTGAGGAAGGGCCCTCCAGAGAGAATGCCTGACCTGGGCCTGCTGGAGAGGAGTTTGACTCAGACGCACCTGAGCATAGGATCTCCTTGGGAGCACCAAGTATAATGAATACAAGAAGTTGTTTCAGGAGAGCAAGGTCTAGAGAGTTGGGTTATTTTGTTTTTAACCCATCAGTATTTAACATGATGAGTAATGGGAATTACTCTTTCAAAGATGTATTCTTCTGTCATCATTAATTGAGCCTTTTTAGCCTCTCTGGCCAGTGACATCCAGAACAATCCCATCTATTGGTTGGAAGTAGGACTTAGTGCCACACGTCGTTCTGGGATGCTGGCATAGAAGATGATTTGCACTAGGAAGTCACCATCATGTCTTCAAAAGCCAGGGCATCTGTAAATGTGAGCACTACATGGAATATGTCACCAGCTATCTCATCCTTACGGTGCTGTAATGTGAAAGCTGCCGCATTCAATTCAGGAATCCGCTCCAGCAGTTGTTAGCCCATGTACTTTTCTACCAAAGAAATATGTTCATTAAAATTAGGTGTGAAGGTGAGTGTCTTCTGTGTCTTCAAATTCTTGATAGTACTTGACCATGAACTTTCTCTGTAATAACTAGAACTCATCATCCATGATGATATCCTCTAAATATCCAACCTGAGTTTCAGATTCTGCATCAAAGGCAGAGGAGAGGAGGGCAGAACTCTCTTCCCCTAAGGCTGTAGCCCCAACCCCAGGCCCTGGGCCTTGGGGCACAGACCGTTGGTGTCCTATTAGGAACCAGCTGCACAGCAGGAGGTGACTGTTGAGTGAAGAGTGAAGCTTTATCTGTATTTATAGCTGCTCCCCACTGCTGGTGTCACCACCTGACCCTCCAGTCAGATCAGCAGCAGCATTAGTTTCTCATAGGAGCTCCAACCCTGATGTCAACTGTGCATGTGAGGGATCTAGGTTTTGTGTTCTTTATGAGACTCTAATGCCTGATGATTGGGGGGGAGATATAATGTGTTTGAATCATCTCAGAACCCACCCCCACTCTTCAAACCCCTCACCCCAAATTGTTTTCCATGAAATAGGTCCCTGGTGCCAAAAAAGTTGGGGACTGCTGCTCTAAGGCATCTGGCGTGGCAGCCACTGGTGCACCCACACATGCAGGGGAGCAGAACTGTGGAGTCCTATCCTGCCCCTGGGCAGGCCTGGCCCAGTTGCTATGCTTCACAGGCCCCCAGCCTGCATGGAGGGCCTTACCAGGAGGCCCCCTCCCACCTCTGCCCCCATGAAGACAACCCACTCACTGCCCAGTTGGGTCAGTGCCTGAGGCACAGGCCCAACCTCAAGCTACTGGTTGGGCCTCACCTCTGCTGGCTTCTGCAGCCACTTGGTCTGGCCAGGAATGGTTTTTGACATTCAAATACGATTCTACAGGCTGGTCTCATGTCATCCTAGCACTCAGAGAGGCTAAGGCTTGTGGATTGTTTGAGCTCAGGAGTTTTGAGACCAGCTTGAGCAAAAGGAACACTTTGTCTCTAAAAAAACAAAACTCAAAACAAATGTGATTCTATCTAATCCTACCAGGAGTGTTGTGAGGATTAATATAAGGCTGTATATATGGACATAAAACACAAAATGTAGCAAAAAAACATGCTTAAATGCCTTTATTGGCAATCCTTTGCCAAATGGGCAAAGTCCAGGTTCTTTTGAAAGGTGAAAGATCTCCAACCATTTATCCCAGCTTGCCTATTGAGTCCTGCCACCTCCTGGCTCATGCCTCCTCATGCCACTGTTAGACTACACCCTGTTGTTCTTAAAGATGCTGTGTTCATTCATATAATCATGTCTTTGCCCATAGTCATGGTGGATGTAGAGAATCTGCAACATTAAAGTTAAATATTGCCCCCTCTGCAAACCTGCCCTTGATGGTGTTTCTATCTACTTTTTCCTGCAGGAGTAATTGTTCCCTCAGCACCTTGTTCAAACCTTATTTGCATCCCTTTTTAAACTCTTCTCTAAGCTATTAGTTTATTAAAGGCAGAAACCACAGGTAATTCATCTTTGTTTACTCATGGCTTAACAGAACAAATGACAAATGTTTGTCAAATAAGTGAAAATTCAGTGCTTGTTTGTGTTTATATATTAAAAATTATTTCCTTTTTTTTTTTTTTTTTTTTTTTTACCTTTTTCTTGGTAATAGTGGAAGAGAGTTTTCTGATGAAGCGGAGGATGAGAGTAGAACAATATTGGTTTCCATATAGTTAGTTAGGATGGGAAGCAGATTTAATCCTTTATTCTTTTTCTTTACTGAGTGACTTTTATTGCTTGAGTTATCCAGT
>CAUYQV010143904.1:0-28689 GCA_963574575.1 Galagoides demidoff
CTATGGTCTATCTTACAAGGGTATAAGTGAATCTTTCTAAAACTAGAGTATAAATGTCTTAAGACAATAACTAAGTAAATGACATAAAGTCTATGTTAACCAGTTTGATGAAAATATTTCAAATTGTATATGAAAACACTATACTGTAACCCATGTTTGCATTAATGTACACAGCTATCATTTAATAAGAAAAAAGAAAAGAAATGGACAGTCAATACATAACAACACATTTGTGTAGATTTAAGAGTTTTATTAGAAGATGAGGTTATAGACTCATACAATTTATACAAAATAGCTTTTCTATGACCTTTATTTGTGAGGAGGAAATTCAGAATCTTGAAAGACTCCAAAACACAAAATAAAGTTATTATTTTAGTCAATATAGATGTACAAAACATTTCACTAATTCAAATAAAAAAAAATTTATCCACATAAAAATGTATCCTTTGCATGCAAGCTAAGATAAAAATATAAATTCTTAATAAAATAATGATTTTAAATGGCAAATAAATAACTATTTATAGTTTTGACAACAAAAAAATAATTCCCTGGTGTGCTTCTACCCAAATAATTTAGTTAAAAATAATGGTACATCAACTCCTGGAACAAATTGCATTCAGCTTGTGAATGTATGAGACAAGAGGAACTCCTGTTAAAGAAAACATTCACACACAGCAATTAGCTTATAATGTTCACCCAAGTTGAAATAAAGTCTTAGCCACAATGACAGACTAAGTCTGCTGCTGGTAGGAAGGCAAGCTAAATTATTAGAGAACTAAGACATCATTTGAGCAATTTTTTTCCCTCTTCTGGGAGACTCTTCCAACCCTTGGCATCTAGGAAAGTCTTCGTAAATAAAAATAATAATAATTTTCAACAATTAAAATCTGAATCTATGAAGCATTTATCTATACTTGAGTAGAGAGCATTTTCTAATGGTCGCTGCAAAGCTCAGTTCAAAAGCACATCATGCTAACATTGTTGACAACAATTTTTTTGTGAAGGATTAAGACCCTCCAATCTCTCAATGAGTGAAGCTCATAAAGGATATGATCTTGCGGAGGACGTTAACTTAATGACAAAAGAAGACGTATTAACATATTGCAGGACTTATGAAATGCAATCAAGAGATAACCGTACTATTCTCTGGCCAAAAGGGAACAATGGCAAAAGAATCTCTAAAGTGACCTGGGCTTTGACAGGTCTGAAAAGGAATTATCTTATATTATCTAGTGGGTAGACTAACTTGCCGTCCATCTATCAGGATCATAGTGATGGAGAAAATAACTAATTGACAGAGTTAGGACCAGAAACAACCTTCCATAGACAGTCTTCAATCAAGTGAGGCCAAATGACAGCATTCAAGCATTGTACCGTGAACTGCTTTTGTTCCTTGCCTTACCCAGTTAAAAAAACTGGGATGGTCTGCATTGGAGGGATACTTCGACCACCTAGACGAGGGTCTTTAAAGGACCAGAGTCTGTAGAGTCCCCATGGACTGGAAAATCCAGCCTGGATTTAGAAACCAAAAATAACCTTAATCCTTCTAGGTACAGGTATCTATTTATGTTTAAATTAAAACTGTCCCATTAATTATTTAACATGCTGATCATAGTCAAGAAAGTTTGTTAACTTTTTCGGTAAGGATGTTTAAATAAGACTTAGTCATTTGCTCAAGGATAGCTTAAGGATTGGGACGTGGACTTCAAAATATGCCTTCTGGCTTCCCCTATAAAAAGTAGCACATGGCCAGGCAAAAATGTGTAGCAAGTTATTCTCAAAGGAAAGTTAAAAGCATCTTCATAGAAAATGGCAAAAATGAGGGTACTCTGGTGTTTCCGTCAATAAGAGGAAAATTGTGGTATGATAGACCCAAGATATTGTAGCATTTAGAAAATTACCTCAGTAGATCATGACATCGGGAAATGACTTAATGCAATTGAGCATATTTTGAGGGAGTGAGGCAGGAAGAAAAAAAAATCCCACACAGGTAGAATAAAACTACTAGAATATAACGGTAGTCATAGTGTAATGGTGCATTTCTAGGCCTCTTGTGTATAGCACTTTTTAGTTACCTATTTTTAAATTCTGTAAATTAAATCTTGTGTATTATCACAAGTAATTTAAAATGATGTTAATACTGGAATTGTATTTCTGACTCACAGATTTGTAATCCTTACAACTAGGTACGTCTACATTGTTGTGCTACCTTGAGAGGAGACCTCACTACCAGCACACAATCAACGTGAAGAATGACAGTGGGTCCCATCCTTTTCTTTTGAACTTTCCACAATCTAATGTTTTCGATATGCTTTTGAAAGCAAAGTTGAATTTTTAAAATGCACTCTGACGTCTCTGTCTTCAAACATGACAATGTCATCAACTTATATTGCATGTCATTATCAAAATACTTGGTGGTGACTTCTCCATCTTATGTTTCTTATTTGTGTTTGTTGGTCAACGTTATAGTTTCTCTCATTTTTTTGGTCTTGTTTAGTCTGAAGGTTCTTTTCCATTAACATTCTACTTTTCCATCTATTATCACACACAGTTCTGTTCTTTTGGATCGACTCTAGAAATTTCGACATACATCCTTATTATTGGTGTTGTGTCCCTCTTCAGACAATTCAACGACCAAAGAACCAATTTAACTTTCATTTCCCCTTGATTCATATAATTTTGTTGAGCATTTTAATCCCCTTTATTCAATTTATTCAATTTCAATATCATTTTTTGATCCCAAATTTCACTTCGATTTACCTGTGCATTGACCACCCGCTCTGCTTTATACTGCATTTTGTGTCTCTCACGTAATTTTCCTGCTTCAAAAAGGAACTCTTTTAATGCAGGTTTCCTAGTTATAAACTCAGGGGTTTTTTGGTTTTGCCTTTTGTATAAAACTGGTTTTCTTCCATTTATGCTTTAAGAACATTTCTACTGACTATAAATTTATACTTTTGCAGTTATTTTTATTCAGCACATCGAATATAACATTTCACTGTATCCTGGCTTCCACTAGTGTTCTTGATGTTCAAATATAACAATCAAAGTAAATCTGCCTTTTTTCTTTTTTAGTTCGTTTTTTGCAGTTTAATTATGATGTGCCTAAATGTGGTACATTTTATTTCTCTCTTCTTCTTTGGATTGATTTTTTAAAAATAGTTCTGGAATTTATTTTTTAGGCCTTCTCCCATCAAATGTTGCTTCTGCCTGCTTCCTGCCTCTCCTTCTGGAACTACGATGAAATGTACAAAGGCCCTCCTACTGTTTATTCTTTAATCCTCCTTTTATATCTTCATGCTACAATATTTATTGTTTTGTCTGCCCCAACTTCTAGCTCACTGGTTCTCTGCCATTGTGTCTAATCTGCTGTTAAATTCATTCAGTGAATTCTCAGTTTCAATTATTGTATTTTCCATATGTAATTTCAATATGATTATTTCTCAACTATGTTTAAAGTGTGGGATTTAATCTGAATAAAAATAATAAATAGGGTGGTACCTGTGTCTCAGTAAATAGGGTGCAGGCCTCATATACCACGGGTGGCAGATTCAAACCAGGCCCTGGCCAAATTGCAACAAAAAATAGACAGGCATTGTGGTGGGTGCCTGTGGCCCCAGCTACTTGGGAGGCTGAGGCAAGAGAATCACCTAAGCCCAGGAGCTGGAGGTTGCTGTGAGCTGTGATGTCATAGCACTCTACTGAGGGTGACAGAGACACTGTCTCAAAAAATAATAATATTTATTTTTATATAGATGTATTTCATTTAAATACTCAAAACTTCAGTAGTTTAGGTTCTGGCAGGTCTACTTTTTCTTTTTAAGTTTTGTATTAAGTGTTTTAGGTCCTTGAAGGTCTACTTTTTCTATTTAGTTTTCATTTGACAATTTCAAAATTATAGACAAGTTGCAAGAATAAAAACAATACACACAGACACAAATTGTACATAGAACACCTCTATAACCTTTTCTTGATCAAAATATTCTTACAATTCTCTTTCTCTGTTTACCATTCTATCCATAGGTATTATATAATAAATGTTATATATAGATATAGGTATATATAGGTATTATATTATAGATAATATATATTTGAGAATTAGGCCAAATAGAATAAAGCAGAATACAAAGATCCAGAGCAAGAGAAAATATGTCCACATCATTAGCTCAAACTCTGTATTCTGAGATTTGTATGCCTGAATTTACCCCCTTGGATTGTGTAGCTTTGTAATTCAATAAATTCTTCTGCACTATTTTGAATCAGATACCTATCTTTTGTATTCTATTATCATTCAAAAGTTTTAATAATCTATGTACACAATGAAATTCTGTATCTAACTATAGCATATCCCCTCTCAGTACTTGCGTGCCATCAAACAATAATCAAGAAGGAAAAGAAGGCCTATAAAATGATAAAAAGTGTAACAGGACTTAAAGAGGAGGGAAGATAGGAAAGCTAATTAGCACATTTAACTTTTATACAGTCACATCTTTTAATGTTTTAATTATTGATAAATTGCCTTAGGGAAAATAAAATGTACATACATGATAAATTTGCAAAACTGCTCGCAAATGAGCTCACGGCACCTTAGTCTCTGCCACTGTCTGTATATAAAATGTTGAATTAAAAATGGGACATTAATAAACAAAATAAATAATTTCCAGAACTGTTTTAAACACAGTTGAGGAGTTTGAGTCCAAGCCCCCAAAGCCAACATTATCTTTCATCAGTGTCTCTAACATAGTCTTTAACTCATCTTCCAGCCGGCCTTTTTCTTTCCATTGTCATTTCTATACATGGCAGCCAAAGAGCACTTGAACTCACCTTCCCATTCCAAACTTATGCAGAAGGCTAACACTAAAGTCCTTTCTACAGCCTGCAAAAGAACCCTCAGTGGGCTCTGGGTACCTCTCCAATCTCATCTCCTACTGGGTTGATTCCAACATACCACTTTGATTCCTTCCCCGGTAACTCTGTCTGGAAGATTCTTCCCTAAACATTCCCATGCATTGGCCCTCATGTAATCCACATCTGTGCTCCAATATCTTATCTCCCAAGTAACTAAGCCACCTAAAATAGACTTCCATCTTTCCACCAGTCTTTTGCCTTTCCTCTGGGTTGTTTTCATTCATAACAGTCACACCACCCGAGGTGTTATGTTGTTTATGTTTGTCATCTCTCTCTCTGTCCTAGACTAAAAGTTGCACAGCAGCAAGGGCTTTGTTTTGCTCACTGTTATGTTCCCATCTTTTAGGCAACGCCTGGTACCTGGTAGGCACAAAGCAAATCATAGCTGAATACGTAACTGTAATCAAGGCTAAAATACTTCCAAATTATGTTCTTCTAAGTTAGGTGCCCACCAAAAAAAGATGAATAAGCACTCTGTAAGGGAGATACTGGTTCACCAATAAAGAACCAGTATTATTTAGAATAATAACCAGTATTATTTAGCCAAAATAATGCCTCTTTTTAAAAAAAGAAATAAACCATATTGTGTATCACTCAATAAAACAGTTTACTTTGGGTCATACCCCCAAAATCCTTTATATATTCTTGTCAAAAACTTTTGTGCTATGGGAACTTTTTTTCATTATGTATCCAAATATTCATTCACCCAATTAGTTATTAGGTTAAGTTGTAGTTGTTATCTGTTTGGGACAATATAACTTCCTAAAAACATTTGAACAAAATATATAAATAAGAAATATCTAAATATTTTTTTCTAATTGTGAAATGCCTATTTAAAAGACAAAAGTCCTATATTACTAGCTCTGTCAAATATATATATATATATTTTTTTCCTGATTAATTTTTTCAAAACCATCCACTTAAATTTTTTGCAGATTATTTTTATTTCACTCTTCATTATTAATGAATTGAGTCCTTGGAGTCATGATGTGATTTCACAGGCATAAGAGAATATACATACGAAGTATTTTGTAAAGCATTAGATGACTGAGATTAGCAAAAATCCTAAATAACTTTTAAAAGGTTGATCAATGTAGCTATGGAGTCCCACTAGGTCATATAATTGTGTGTATAACATATATTGATCTTGCCACACACACAAAAAAAGTGGTTCATAAATATAAAGAAATACCAAAGAATTGGGTATGTTTAATTTTAAGGTCCATAAACTCTAAGCTTCTATCTTTCTTATTTTTCTATTTATCTATTTCTTCATTCTCAGAAATTCTCAACTCTTGCTACTTATTTGAAATTTGACCATACATTAATTTAGCTTAAAACAGCACTAAATGAAGAAAATATAACTGAAAAAAGGCAAAGAAAATGTGAGGTAGGAAGAATTAAGCAATAGTGATCAAAGCCAAATCTGACCTTTCTACTCTAGAGCATCTAGGAGCCAGTATAAACCAAGCTGCTTGATTTCTGCTATGATTTCTTTCAAATTTAAGCTATGAGAAGTCAATTTCTTGAAATATTTAGCAAAAAAATTAATGATTAAGATTCATGACAGCTTGGATGTTAAGCCAAGTATTACTGGAAAAGTTACATTTGCAACTGCTAAAGTTGCAGATACAAATATGACAATGAATATGACCTCAAAATAGCCAGGAAACAAGGTTCTTAGTGTAAGTTACCTGTTCAAACAGGAGTAAATCACTGAGCTTCTGATTACTGAGATCATGGCTGTAGACAGATTTTTGGTTATTTTTAGAATTTCATTTAGATAAACAAAGGTTGGTTATCATTATTAGTTGCCAGACTATTGATGGCATTGTATAGTTCTCACAGCATGTTAAGTTAAAGGGAAGAGAAGTACAGGATGTCATTTCCACATGCCAACTAAAAAGAAGGGAAAAAAACTATCAACACAAAATGAGTATTTTTTTTCTTCTAAATCTAATAGTAGAAAAGTACACCTCTAAGTTTCTCCCCCAAATCTTTAGGTAGTGGCCAAATCTCTTAATTTCATTTTAAACTGACCACATAGAAGCAATCTTATTGGATGGATTTTCAAATTTAATTTTAAATATTAATTCACTTCCAATTTAAGTTGAAATGAGAAATAATAAAATACCATAGTAAACCATATGACAGGGATATGAATAATATACAGAAGATGCCAAAAAAATCTATACACATTTTAAGAGAGGAAAACATGGTTTAAAAATTATAATATTCAGTATATACTGATAACAAAAGATGAAGGCAAATCACATTTAGAGCCACTTATAATTGCAGAAGTCAAATGTGAGTTGAGCATCACAAACTTCATGCTATTTTTTCCTTTCTTAAAATATATATACCTTTTTTGTCACCCTAGATAGAAATTATAGCCAATATTGAGGAAAATGAGGGTTTTTCCTCTTTTTTAGTTATTAGACTACCCTAGTCTGTCTAGGAGTTTAGAAATTTCTAGGAGTCTAGAAATCTCCTTTCTAGTAATATACACGTACGTGCACACACACAGAAGTATATGTGCATTTATATATACAAATATACACACATAACACAGATATTTGAAAATTGGCCTCCTTTATGAAGTTTGTTCAGTTGAATGAAAGAATTTGAAAATTTAAACACTACTCTAAAAGCTAAAAAACAAACCAAAAAAAAAGGTACGCTTTTTCTTTAAGCCTCTGATGTTGAATTCTTGGTTGAATCAAAAACTCAGTTTTGAGCTTTGAAAATGTTATGTAATCTGTATCATGTTCTTGGTCTCAACATCTCTAAAATAAAGATATGAGTAACATCTTACCTCCTAAGGTTCTGCTACGTATTCAATAACATAATGCCTGTAAAAGGATTAGCAATTCTCTATCTAACACACAGCAACACTCCAAAAAATATTTTGTTACTGTTCCTATTCTCCACAAAAAGCTTAATGAGAAAACAACTAGTTTCTAGTTTACTATAATGATATTTTAACTACGTTTTCAAATTTTATATCATACCTACTCCTCATTCTGAACAACACTGAATAATAAACGAATATGTTTTTCTAGCTTGGAAAGCTGTTGAAGGTCTTTTTAATGAAGAGATCTGCAACCATTTTACTGATGAGCTGGTGTTAGTGGGAATTTGGAGCAAGTGAGAGTGAAATCTCTAAATCTGAATAGGAAAAAGTAAAGGAAGGGATAATCTTGGCAGTGATATCCTTAAAGACACAATGGAGGGAGAGAGAGGAGATCGAGCGCGTCATAAGCAAAACAGAATGGGATCTTTAAAATTTCATCTATTCTCTGACAACAGTCCTGGCCAACCACCGGCTGGGGCTATGACAGAGGCAAGCCCACCATTCTCCACTATGACTTCATAGCAATCCCATCTATTAATGGTGCAGTGTCTCAGAAAATGACATCTTCATTTTGGAGAAATTCAAAATTAGTTCACTTGGCAGGAAAGATAAGGACACAGAACTGTAAAATACAGCGTCTCATATATGACATGGCGCTCTGGTTCTCAATGCAGTCTCTCTGAGATTAACTGCATTAGCTCAATACTTTGAAGATAATATAATCATCAACTGGGCAAACATAAGATAGATTATAATATAAAATATATTTCAGTAATAAGAGATGAGGCTACCACATTCATTCCCCAAAGAGTTAGTAGGACAAGAGACACACTTCCCATTGTTTTCTATTTTACTTCAAGTTAACAAATTAAGGCATATAGAAAAGAGTATTTTTCTATTGTATTGTAGATGTTTGCTCTTTAAAAATTTCTGAATATTTTTATTACAATTTCAAGTACAAAGGACTGTTACTTCTTAAATTAGGAAATTAACTACAGAACTCATTTCCTGAAAGCATAGTAGCTCTAACATGTGGTTTATGAGGAAAGTGTCATCTACTTGATATATACACTGAAAATTAAATCTTAAATATAATTTATATATATACATATATCTTCTACAATTCTGACTGCTTTTTTGTTTTTGTTTTTGTTTTTGAAGATATGCACTACCATGGGTGATCTGATCTAGTTAATATACATATCTATTCTGTGGAGTAAATACATGCATGATATTTTGCCATGTTACTAACTTTCCCTGAATTTATTTTAATGAAAGGCACAGAATTTATAAAGAATCAGGAAACAGTCCAATTGGATAAACTTTTTTTTACAAGAAATGTTCATAATTGCCTTTTTTTTAAATACTTTTTCTAAAAAAGGGTATCAACTACAAAAGATATGATATTTCTTTAGAAAGTTAAATAGACTCCCGATACTTAGTGGATTTCAGAAAGAGAAAGGTCAGCAAGTGAGGAGCTTAGTGAGCCGGGAGAGAGTGTTAGATTAACGGAGAAGTAGGCAGGAAGTAAGTTGAGAACTATTCAAAATATTTGAATTTGTTCTTTTAAATGGGAGAGAATATCACGAAGCATGATCTTGAAAGTACAGTCATTGGGATGTCCTCTGATATCCAGGAGGGAATGAGAGAGAATTTTGAAGACTACATGCATTGACTTATAAAATGAGATGAACTCACTGTATAAAAAAGATGAAAAATCTCACATCACTGAGTAGTGACAAAAAAATTAAAACCATCAAAAGCTACGACTAATATTCAGTGCAAAAAATATTAAAGATGCAAAGGAAAAATCTAGTTGTGATTTTTTTATTTTCTAAATTTAAAAACTTATAAAATGTTATAGAAAACTACAGATAAAAATAGGGGAAAAATCAATTATTCTTCACCATTTTTCAATAAATGTATAATTTCAGTGTTCATATGTACATGGCTTTACTTACCTAAAATAAAACTTCTATAGAATTTTATATATTTTCTCCAAGAAACATTATAGAATATGAATTTTATATTTTATTATAATCATATTTACCTTTAATGGTTGCATATTATCCTCAAATATACATGCACAAGACTATTGTTGGTCACTTGAGTTACTTCTGATTTTTTTTACTGTACATTACACATTCATCAACATTTTCAGACAAATGATCTATTTCATATTTTGTACTATTTCCTTTGTATAGATTCCCAGAAGTACTATCAGTGGATTGGACAGCAACTATTTTGTTAATAGTTTTTTTCATATTTACTGCCAAATTGAATTTCAAAAGGGCTGCACCAATTTTAATTGTAACAAATAGTGTCTGAAAGCACTAGATCCACTCACTCCATACCTGCCAACATCAGACCTGACTATTTTCAATATTGTTATTAGTAGATGAAGAAATAGTTCTCCTGTTGTTCACATAACTGATTTCTTTTAGTAGACCAGCAGATTTATTTAGAAAGGAGACTATCTGAAATTAAGTAACAATTTGACAGAAGTTGTAACTGTCTATCTTTGTGGTCAAGATAGTTAAATAGATGCTGGATGATCACTAAATGAGATTAGTTCACAATAAATTACATACACAGAAAGCATGCTAATAGGGAAATGCAAACCTGGGCAGGGGGCTCTAGAGAAATGCCATGAAGCCAGATCTTTTTAAGGTTGTATTCAACATTATTAATCATGCAAGTGAAGACAAGGAAGGCAAGATAATCAAATGTGAAAATAAACACATACACATATATTTTCAAAGTAAACAAGCACATATATATTGTAAGCCAGCGACTTCACTTCTACAGAGAGTCGTAACTTCTATAGCTGAAATTGCTATAAATCAAATACAGAAGCCTATCCTGGAATCGGCTAGATTACAACACAAGTTAAACTTCCAGTTTTGCAGGGTATTGAAATGAGGACATTAATTGGGAAAAAATGGGACCCTATAAGTTGGAATAGGGGAAGTACAGAAGAACTCAATGAAGCTGGGGCCATTAAACCCATAAATTCTGGTAAGACTTCTCTGTTGATGAAAGAATTCTCTCCACTACAGTGAAAGCAGCCTTCTTATGTCCAGTAGAAGCAGCCTCCAACACCCAGTGATAGCAACCTCCTCCCCACAGTAGTATCGGTCTTTATACATCTCAGAGAGTATTAAACCTGCATTGCCTTAGGAAATAGTAATGGCCTCCCTTGAGGCCATAACCATGTATGGTAATGCTCATTCTTTTCATGCCCAACCCCACTCCTGGCACCACAGTCAGTATTAGTCAGAACTCTCCAGTAAATTGGAACCAACAAGATATGAGTGTGCGCGCGCGTGCGCGCGCGCGTGTGTGTGTGTGTGTGAGAGAGAGAGAGAGAGAGAGAGAGAGAGAGAGCACCATTTTCCCTGCATACACCTTTTTGATTTCTTCAGACCCTCAAAGGATTTAACGATGCCCAATTGCACTGGCGAGTACAATCTTCTTTGGTCATTCTGACTCCAATGCTAATCTCTTCCAGAAACACACTCACAGACACACCCGTACATAAAGTTTCACCAGCCACCTATGCATTCCTTAGCCAACTCAAGTTGACACATCATAAAAGTAGCCATTAAAGGTACCAAGAATCTAATCAGTGTGATTACCTCCTGGGGGATGATAACTGGGTATACAGGGAAGAATATCATAGAAGAATTTTAACTCTGTTTTTGGAACCACATGTTTATTATCTGTTACAAAATCAAACATATTAATTGAACAAAAGGAAATAGTAACTACAAAACTGGCCCTACTGTGTACCCTAGGATAAATACCAGATTTGCACATTCCTGTGAACTACAAAATGGCTGTAAGAAGAAACCAAAGATCAACCAATCTTCTTTTTCCTCTTCTATTCTTTCCAATATTTTTATTATTTGCTTGAGTATAATTCATGAGATCATCAAAATCATCCTGGGCATAGCTCAGTCAATATGCTAAAGTGCTACTTAAAAATGTATTACAAGAACAACATATTTATGCTTTTAGAAAAATTCCATCTATTGCTAATTCCAGACCCTTTGTTCTTTAGAAGTTATAATTTATAAGCTGTACTTGTGAACCAAAAGGAAAAAGAAATAAAACATCCAAGTAGCTCTGCAGCTGCATAGCCAGGGGGGGAAGGAAGCGGCAGCCTCAGCCCCAAGTCAGCCGCCTACTACGAGACCCAACATCTCATCTCTACACCCTCACCACTTGTGGTAAGATCAGAGACACAGGACTCCAGCCACCTCTGGCTTGGGGGCCCTGCATAGAAACACCACTTCAGGTGTCCGAGTAAGCAGTGGGAGACTCCCAGAGCCAACAAAGAAGTCGGGAGCAGTGGCAAACCTGCACAAGAGGCGCGTGCTTGTGTGCTGACAGAGGCCAGCCAGTTTGGTGGTGGTTTTCAGAGAAGGCCTGCACTACAGGATTTTTCTTTCTTTCTTTCTTTCTTTTTTTTTTTTTTAGGGGGTGGAGGCCTGGGCACTTTCTGGAATTCCTTGGGAGAGCTTGTGCACGAGAGTGATCTTGACCAATGCCCAGGGGCTTAGATTAAGCCACCAGATGGATTTGCCCTCTCACAGATGGGTGCAGCAGCCATTATGGGAGAGCTGTTTGGGAGGAACAGCCTGCAGGATACTAGTGCAAAGCCCCTTCTTGCATGCTTGCTGAGCTGGACAGCCACCCATGGGGAGACTTGAGCAAAATCCGCTTTCTTGGGAAAGCCACTGCATGGCCAAGAGACACTGTTAAGAAAGGACCAGGCATGAATCTTAAATAGGCTAATGAGAGCTTCAGGCTTCCAACCGTCCGGGGATTGAGAGCAAAGAAAACAGGAAAATGGGACCAAGTCTCCCAGTCAACTAGATAGAGGCTTCCAGTTCCCATGGATCCAGTGTATCAGTGTAGTTATTAGCACCTCATACCCAGAATGCCACCTGTTGTCCAGGCAGTACATTGCAATATAAATACATTTTCCTTTTTTGTTTTCAATTTTATCCCCTACATTTTTTTTTATTTGTAATATTTCATTATTTATTTCTTCAATAGTAAGGGCTCTTTTTTTGCTACACTTTTCCTGCTTCTTTTGATTTTTCCAATTTTTCCCCCTTAAGGATTCTTGTTTGTCTTGTTACTTTTATTATTCCATTTTTATGTTCTTCAATAGTAAGGGTCTATTTTGCTATGGTATTCCTACCTTCTATATTCTTGCTTTCTTTCCACCTCCCTCCTCTCTCTTTTTGTAAAGATTTTTCTACTTTTCTTATTTTTCCCCACATAAATTTCTTAAAAAATAAGTAAGATATAGTCCACATCTTTCTATATATTATGCAATTGTATTTTCAATTTTCTATATACTTTCTTTTTAAAATCTTTTTAAAATTTTTCTGATCTGTCTTACTCTTTTTCAAGCTGTTCCATTTATGCAACAGAATCTCACTCTAAAGTCTAGTCTGGGATGCCACAGCCTTGGCCTGGTTCAAGAACACCTTGATCCCCTGGTCTAGGGTGTCCTTCTAGCTTTAGCATTTGGAAGCATGCTAGCGGTAGGTCCCCACTGCAATATACTGCTAGGTTTTTTTTTTGTTGTTGTTGTTGTTGTTCTTCTTCTTCTTCTTCTCTATTTGATGAAGGTGGGTTCTTATTTTTGCTCAGGCTGGTAAGAAGCTCCAGACCTCAAGGAACCCACCCCACCCATCCCAGTCCCCTAGAGGCCAGGAATTGAAGATGTGGGTCAAAGCACCCAGCTGCATACCACTATTACTGCTACCTCTCTTTCCTTTTACTTCTCTTTTCTTTTTCTTTTCTCTTTTTCTATCTTTTATCCCTTCTTGCTCTTCATGCTTCTCTTCCTTATAGTCCTGTGCCACAAGGATAGTTCAACACCTAAACACAAAGACATGGTAATTTAAGGTGAAAAAGGAACTGAAAGGAAAAAGTCAGAGAAGGGAGCAACACTCAAGAGGAAGAATGAACAGAAAAACCCTGGGAAGATGAAAAACCAGAACAGAGCAACTCCCCAACCACCAAGGGATCATAGATAGCTACCACGGAGAAGTCAACCTATAAAAAAAGTTAGAAATGACAAAAAGAGAATTTAAAATATAGATGGTAAAATTAATGAAGGAAATTGCTGGGCAAGTGGAAAATAACTAAAAAGAAATCCAAAAACAGAACCAAATAAGGGATGAAAGATATAACAAATATGGAAAGAGGGTAGCACCTGTGGCTCAGTGAGTCTGGCGCCGGCCCCAGAAACCGAGGGTGGTGGGTTCAAACCCAGCCCCAGCCAAACTGTAACAAAAAATAGCTGGGCATTATGGCAGGTGCCTGTAGTCCCAGCTACTCAGGAAGCTGAAGCAAGAGAATCACCTAAGCCCAAGAGCTGGAGGTTGCTGTGAGCTGTGACTCTACAGCACTCTACCAAAGGCGACAAAGTGAGACTCCGTCTCTAAAAAAAAAAATGCAAAGAATATAGCATAACTTAAGAAATTGAAAATTGAAGCAGTCAATCAGGGAACTTAAAAATGCAGCAGAAAATATCAATGACAGATAAGACCACGGAGAAGAAAGAACCTCAGAGCTGGAAGAGAAAGTTCTTAAGCTAACAGTTAAAGAGGAAGAAAAGAAGAAAGAGAAAGGTAAATGTACCCTCCGCAATGCCCAGCTATTTTTTGGTTGTAGTTGTCATTGTTTGGTAGGCCAAGGCTGGATTCGAACCAGCCCGCTCTGGTGTATGTGCATGACAAAAGACTTAAGTGGCAATTACAACAATAAAAATAAACAAGTCAGACTTAATTAAACTGAAAAGCTTCTGCATAGCTAAGGACAAAATAAGTAAAGCAGAAAGACAACCTTCAGAATGGAGAAAGATATCGTATGAACCTCGAATCTATAATCTACAGAGAACTCACATTAATCCACAAAGAAAGAGCAAAATATCCCATCTGCCACTGGGCAAGAGATAGGAACAGACCCTTCTCTGAATTCAGAGGACTGGCCAAAAACATTTGATAAAATGCTCATTATTCCCTGATCATCAGAGAAATGCAAACCCTGAGATCACCTAACCCCAGTGAGAACAGTCCATACTACAAAGTCTCAAAGCTGTCAATGCACGGATGTGAAGAGAAGGGAACACTTTTATACTATAGGTGGGACTGCAAACAAATACAACCACTTTGGAAGGAAGTATGGAGAATCCTTAAAGAACTCAAATTAGACCTCCCATTTGATCTTATAATCCCATTACTAGGTATCTATCCAGAAGGAAGAAAAATCATTTTATCATAAGAACATTTGCACTAGATTGTTTAGTGCAGCTCAATGTACAATAGTCAAAATGTGAAAACAAACTAATTGCCCACCAACCCAGGAATGGTTTAACAACTGTGGCACATGTATACCATGGAATATTATTCAACCACTAAAAAGATGAGATTTTGCATCTTTTGCATCAATCTGTACAGAGTTGAAACATATTCTTCTTAGTCAAGCATCACAAGAATGGAGAAGCAAGAATCCAATGTACTCAATACTAATGTAAAGTCAGTAGATGATCTAACACATGCCCACATAAGAGAAAACTCAATTCAAGGTGGAGGGCATAGGAGCAAGGGTGCAGGGAGAGACGGAGGGAATGGGATGGGTGTGCTCCCACTAAATGGGCACAATGTTAGAGCATGTGGCACTCCTCTTGAGGCAAGGGCACAGTTATAAGGGAAACTCCACCTAATACATGCAAACATTGTAACCTATTGTAACCTAATTATTTGTACCCTCAAATTAACCTGAAACAACAACAACAAAAATCCAGTCATATTTGCTTTCATCTTTATGTAAGAAAGGTGGCATGGTTTTCAGCTTTACTACAATCAAACTTAACAACTTCTTTTATTCTAAAACTAAGTGGACTGAAATATATTGTCTTAAGATACAGCTTATATTGCCTCAATTTACACTTGAGCTATTGAAAATTAGTGGGTCAACTGATGAGCCTACATATGTATCAATACATGTAATTATTTTTATTCTTAATTTAACTTTCTAGGCCAATAACAATTTTTAATTGAATTTTCTTGAATCATAAAATACAAATGCAAATATATTTTCAGTTCAATTACATTAAGATAAAGATTTGAAAGGAAAATCTAAAATTACTCTTGCAAAGTTAGTAAGTAGGAAACTAACCACATTTCACGGAACATATAGTAACTTAATGTGGAGAAAAGGAAAATTGTACAATTAGTTCCATTCCTTCCAAAATTAAGTGTATCAGTCCCTTATTTTGCTTATAAGAAACTTGTCTGGACATCCAATGCTACTATCATTTTTCCAATTATTCTATTGTTTGCTTGTTTTTGTATATATATTTTTTGATCATTATAGTGGTGCCTGTTCCAGGCAAAGACATTTTTGTATACTAAAAAATAAAATCCGTATAATCCCACTATCTAAAAATACTGACTATTAATATTTTTTAAGCCTATTCATATATGTGAATGTATAATCCTTCATATTAAATTTTATATTCAAGTATTTTCACTATTTTTTCATTAGCATTTTCCAATGTTATTACCAACATTTCAAAACCATAATTTAATTATTCCCTTTTTGTTGGCCAAATAGAATATAGCTACTTTCAAGCCACTATAAATGGGACTTTAATGAAACTATGTGTGTCTCTAATTAATACCATGGGATTAAATCCTAGAAGTCATGCTCATGACGCAAAGAGAGTATTTCTGAGTTTCTCAATACACACAGTGAATGTCTGTTGTTTTTCACTGTCTAGCATACTTCCCTTGAACTGGTAATAATCCCTTGATTTTCTTGAATACAATCTGGGAGAGACAGTTAATCAAGGTGCCAAGTGATCCACTGACTAAGGCATGGGCATAAAACTAAAGCTAGTTCAGTCACACTCTTTATTTTAGGACTCTGAGTCTGAAGCAAATTGACACACAGAGAGAAAAGGAGTGATGCTGATTCATCCAATCAGTGGTGGTACCCAGAACAGACTGCATCAGTTCTTCCCGTGATTCCTACTGCCATTCTGTTTTGCTTCATTTTCTTTTAATTATGGAAGCTACAAAATAGTTTCCTTTCCTTTTGTTGTTGATGTATTCCTTAATTTAGTCGTGACTGATTTCTCTGGTATGCAACTGAGCAATTCTGTCGACATGAATGAACAGCCTCACCAAAAATTCAGGGGAATCTGTAGTCCACCTTATCTTTTATCACGTTGATCAACCTTTATAAATAGATCAACATTAATTTATCATATTCCATACATTAAGAATATCTAAAAAATGTTATTATTAAAAAATATTTCTCTGATTTTTATTCAAAAAGTTAAAATTTTAAATGCTTATTGGTCTCCTATAGTTCCTTTTTTATTGGTAAATCATAAATGTATTTTTTGTCCATTGGGGGGCATACAATTCTTAGTAGCCAATGATAACAAGGCCAATTATGCTTAATGAACTTCAGATTAAATGGTGAAAATCTCTTTCTTGAAGAAGATTTCAGGACGCTGATGGGGGTGTACATAAACTAGGAATCACTACAATTGAGAGCAGCCCTCTAACAAGGGAAAACAGATATGTTGAGTATATTTCCTCTATTCTCCCTTTATTTGTAATTATATTTTTGACTTTTTAACCTTAGAATTGTTAACTTCTGTAAGTTCACATCTTATGTTTTCCCTATAATGTTTGTGTTTATGAAATCTTCCATTTTCTAGCTTGTTTGAGAGTTGCCTTAGGTTAACTCCTCTCTTTATCTAATATTCATTTTTCAATGGAAGTGTATACTTCTTGCAAATAATGATTTAATTTTCCCACAATCAGATATAAATTATTTTGTATTTTTCCACATATTTGTGATGATTTCATATTGGGCCATATTTTAACATAATTCTGTTTGTGCCTGAAGTCTTTTATTCTCTTCTGCATGTTTGTATGCATGTTAAGCAAGATTGAAGTAACATCGTGCATTAATTATTGTCATTTGTAATAGTTTTAAATATTTGACAGTGCAATTGCTCCTCAATGCATTATTCTATCAAAAAAAAAAAAACCCTTTCCTGCTATAACCTACTTGTTATTCCAGATGAACTTTAGCATCTCTGTAAATTTTACAACAGCTTCTTTTGGCATGTAACCGGGATTATCTAGTATATGTATATATATGTGTATACTTGTACACACACATAAACATTCTATTCTGTAAATTTCTCTACCTTTTTACAGTTCCTATGTATGTCCTTTAGTAAAAATCTGAATTTTAATATCTTCTGATATCTTCTTACTATGGCATAAACTTGGAGAAAATTTCAGGAGCACTGAAAAAAATCTCTTTATAACAGTTAAAATGTAAATGTCTTTATATATCTTTACATATATAATTATATATGTGTGTATATTATATATAGAGAATGAGAGGGAGAGAGAGGAACCACTTTAGCTGCCTTCAAGTAATTTCAGGATTGGCCTATTTTATAATTTATTCAGCAAGGTTAGAAACTGAAGATTTTATTTTATTTCTTTGCATACTTGCATAAAGAGAATTAGGCCAAGATATTCACTAAAATGAATTTATCAATGTATTAATTATTTCTTAGTTGTCTGCTTATTTTGAATAGAGTACCTTTCCTGTCTATAATTAGCTGTGTTCACTCAGATATCATCATCATCATACATTACTCATAGTTGATTCATATAACTCATGAAAAATTAGAGACAGAGAAATTATCATAGTGAGTGCTCTGAGGCATACTCACCAGTCCTCTGACTGGCACAGACTAATACAGAATTCAGGAAGTATAGCTATCAGTTCATATGACCTATTCATAAAGCCGTGGTACATTTGTGTTCACTTAGCACAATTCATGTTGTCTAGTAGCATGTAAATTTAGAGCTAATTGTATAATATCAACTTGTACCTTTGGCAATTTTCTTTGACTAAGTGCTAGGGCCCTAGAAAAGTTACAAGTCTTGTTCAGAGAAAATTTGATTCAGCCCTGATGTCATTACATATACACACACACACACACACATATGTCATGAAAACATTTCATAGCCAAAAACTAAACAGAATGCCAACTACAATAGCTTGGACCCAAGGGTAGTATATCAGTTATTAATTATCTTTTCAGTTACAAAATAGCACTTAGGACAATGATGTGCATCTTAAAACCCCTGTGGGAAATGTTTTCTGAGAGAATCTAGAAAAAGTTTTTTTTCCTCCTCTTCTTCCTTTCCTTTTTTGTCTGTTTCCTTCAACACCATGAGACAGGTATTAGTTCTTGAAAATCCTCTCGTTATCCATGTAGCTTCCACCATTTCTGTTTCTATATTTTTCTAATAAACTTAAAAGAGTAGCTTTTATATTTGCTTACCTATATTATTCTTATTCTAAAACATTTAAGAACAACAGCAACAAGAAAAAGGCTTGCAAACAATGTTCATACTTTCTGGAGTCCCTGAAGGTCACCTAAAAATCAATTTGAAGTTTAACGTGATTGAACTTTGGAAAAGAGAGGTCCTGTAATAAAAGGAAAATAAGAAATTCGGCTTTAGAGATTCTAGTCTATAAACGAGATTCTAGGGATCTATAGATATATATCCATAGAGTATCTACATCTATGTGCTGTAGACATAAAGACTGAATTCAATACATTTTACTTGCAAAGTTATCTCCAGTCTTTTAAATCTTAGATGAAATTTCTAAATCTGTCATAATTTATCATTGTTTTTGGTCTCAACATGACGCTAATACAATGTAATGTTTTATCAGACATTCAAATAATAACATGGATAAACTGGACATGTAGTCTTTCCTCCTGTTACTGTTTTACAACATGTAGATCTGGGTACTGAGCAACTGGCAGGGAGTTAAGTTATATACTTAGTGTAACAGTGAAACACAGTGTTTGTAGACTTGGCTCTCCTTTCAACTGGATGGTTAATTACTACCAAGTTCCTGGAGTAAAGTACTTCCTTACATCTAGAGGAAGTTAGACTAATCATCTGAGTTCTTCCAGGTTCTAAATATTTGATTCCTCCTTACCTCTCATCTCAGCTGTTGTTGACTTTTCATGCCAGATATGATAACCCTTTGGCGATTTACTTGCTGTTTTAACCACTGTTTTCCTAAAGTTTTGAAAGGAGAAAAATCAAGACAAAAAAGATGAAGGCTTAATTTAAGTAAATGGTAAATGCATTCTTGAATGTGGAGAAAACATTGAGACGGCAATATCAGAGCGTTTTCCTCCATCTCCTAAAACTAGATTGGATAGCAGCAATCTTGGAAACTTTTGTTGAGTAATGGCAATCCATTTAGAATTGACCGCTAGCATTGTGTGCTCTAGTGTTTTTCATCAATTTTCACAGAGGTGCAAAATGTGACACTTCCAAGGTAAAGGAAGAATATTTTTCATCAGAATTATGCTTCTGAATCTTTCCTTACTACTACCAATTCACTCATCCCCTTTGAATGAGGTTATGTAGAGTTGACCATGGACAGCTATAAAAACCTTTCAAATGTTATTAATTTGAAACAAATATCTTAAGAGATAAATGTTTCCCACCGTAGCTCCTCTGAAAAATAATTACGCTTTGATTTTAAAGGCATTTTAAAAGGCAGATATCCTGCCATTTCACTGCTTAATCATCTCTGAATCCCTCTCTTTTGCCCTTACTCCTCATATATCATGAAGTTATTCTTGTTCTCGTACATAGCTCCAGGAAATATATGCATTGTGTTATCACTGTGATTCTTTTTCAGTTCATACATTAACTTAAGTGTATTTGTGTTAGTGTGTATGTGACGGTATGTATGTGTTGGAGAAAAATTAGAGGGAAAGAGATTGTGCCATGGGATGGAGGGTTAAGAATAAGTAGTTTGCTAGAAGACAAATATTCAATTAGTAATGTATTTTTGATGATCTATTTCTATTATGACTTCATATTCCCAATAGAATATAAGCTACATAAGGGTAGGTGTCTTTGCTTTATTCTCTGATATACTCCAAGCAACCAGCACAGTATTTCACACATAGGAGGACTATAGCATAGTTTGTTAAACTTCAGTTGAAAAAACCCATATCATTATTAATTAATAACAGTTTACTAAAGAGGATTAGAATATTCCTTTATGAAGCACATTCATCATTCAGAATTGGTTAGTAAATTTGTTTCGAATGCAGGGTGGTTATCCTTCTGGGAATATTTCCAATATACATATGTGTGTGTGTGTGTGTGTGTCTGTGAGAGAGCAAGAGAGATAGAGAGAGAAAATGAGAATGAATTTCTGATTTACTAACAAGTTGAGGTTTCCAACCCTCCTAAAATGTTTAGTTTTAGAAAAATGATGATTTCACCATTAATAAGAACAAATTATTATAAAATAAAATAAACCCTGCTATCTGACTGATTCATGAACCAACATGAATCATGATTATCAGAAAAATTAAATAAGTTGTATTTTGTAAGATAATGGTATCTATTTCATTGTTATTTGTATCAAATATGATCTTTTTAGAAAAGTTGTCCAATGAGTATTGAAATTAGTCTCACGTATAGGTCAAAAGTGAAGGTAGTGGCCTAGAGTCTTGACAATTTGACATTTACTTGAGTTACTAAAATCCATCCAGAATATATGGCAGTCTAAGCTCATGGGCTGCCCTGCAGCAAAATAAGTCAAAACTGAAGTGCATTTGCAGAACTGGCAGAATTTGAATTGCTTGTATAACCGAGTGGCTCTCATCACCCATTACCTCCCCGAAGCCAGTGCCCCCCACCCCCACCCCCTGCATCATTTCGGCTTACAGTTAAACATATGTTCTACTACTTTATCCTGCTATTTATGCCCACTGACACATTTCCTTGCACTTGATTATATCCATCCTAATGGTTTGGAAAAATTAATTATTGGAAGAAAATATTTCTCAAGATAAAAATGACAACTCCCACCCCAAAACGAAGAAACAAACAAAAAAGCTTAAAATGAGCACAGAGGCTCTCGCTCCATTTTAAGACGGGTGGCTTACCCCCATACATAATGCAGTGGGTTTGCAACCTGTTCCTTGATAATGTGCATCAAGGCAAAAAAGCACTTTCTTACCAAGTAGTTAAAATTTTCCCTAGGATTTCCATTTTTAGCACTGGCTGCTACTGACAACTTAGTTTCAATCGAAGCTTATTTTAAAATTCTTAAATAATAATGTATTTTGATCCATATCAACCTATAGGAGGAAACAGAAAGTCTACCAGCCTCGTAGCACTGCATAAATGAAACACAAAACTAAAATCAACTGCTTAATGTGCTTAATAACCTTACCACACTCTTGAAGGTTATAATAACTATAACATGGCATTGTCAAAATAATGACCTACAGGCAGGTAAATTCTTTATAAAAACAGAACCACCACAACATACATGTTAATTATATCAGAAAACTAGACTTTTAAGACAGATACGATAAAAATCAAGAAGAAAACGTTTAGCACCAACCCAAATGCAATGTGTGTGATTAAAACCACAGTAAAAACTCCATTTGCAGCTTTTCAGTGACGAGATGAAAAACACATGCCCATACTCAGACACAAAACTAACATCACTGCTAGTTTTCCATAAGTTTATTCACCTGCTTTGGAATAACTTAGTTACTAAATTGGGAGGAAATAGAATCATTACGTTAAAAAAAAAACTGTCCAAAAATACCTGGCATTTTGGACAGCTCCCTTCTGATTCTCTGCAAAATTTCTCTTGGACACCTTACTTTCATTTTCTCCCTTTTACCAAATCAGAAACGAGCCCAATCATAGTGGTTTCTGTGGTTTGGGTTTGGGGAGTTTTGTTGTCATATGATTGTTTTGTTTTTGGACAAAACATTCTTCCAAAGAAAGAGACTATGGAGCTACGTAACAGGGAAAATGCTGTCCCCAGTTCAAGATCCGCCTCCCTGTTTTGAGCCAATTTTTGTTTTACCAAAGCTGGCAGGCAGGGAGCTGCCGTTTCCACCTCCATTCCCTGCTGCAACCCCATCGCCTCAAAGAAGACCAGAGCCTCTCCCTATCCGAGCCAAAGTGGGGACAGCTCCTCAGTACCAGGGTATTTCAAGAACTTTCCCAAGCAGAGACAAGAAACCACACAGAAAACAATCGCCAAGGATAAGTTCGTGCGTCCTGAAGAGGGACGGAGAAACCACTGCACTGAGCTACTGTGGATTCGGACTTCCCCGGGCAGCACCATCAATTTACAGGAGCGCCTAAAATCCACCTTTTGCAGAAGGGTTTGCAGCAAGTGACATTCTAGATAGATTTATAAAATAACGTAATATGAAATAATAGCAGCGTATGCGCTGGAGACAGCTGGAGACCTAAACCTGGTTACTGTTGGTGCTAACACGCGCTAGGTCTGGTTGCCCAGACCTCTACAGGACAGAACTTTCTCCGAGGGTGGAGCCGCCAGCCATTCAGCAGCTCCCAGGGGCGCACTAGGCCTGGTCCCCACCCCAGAGGACACGCGGGCCAAAGCATCCCTGGTCGACAGTGGCTCCACCTGGACGCCTAATCATCAGGCACCCAAGCCCTGGTCGGTTGTCCCGACGCGCCCCACACAGGCACGGGGCAAAAGCAGCCACTGCCCAATGCCTCAGAGTGGGACTCTCTTCATTATTAAATTTGCGCTCCGGAAAAGTGTACCGAGCTACCCATGCCCGGCTTCGGCAAGTAAAAGTCAAGTCCCCACTCCCGAGACTAACCCTCCCCCAACTCCTCTGTTCTCCTTTTCCACTGCAAAGCCAACCAACAGTTACTTTTCTCTCTCCTCTCCTCCCCTCTCATTCGAAGTCCCTGGCGCAAAGTGGGACTTTGGGGAGCCTCGGTGAATGAACCTCTTCCCTGGCGCGCCAGATCCACAGTTCCTTCTATTCCTTACCGCAATAAAGTTCAATTTTCCCGGCTCTTTACGAGCCACGGTGGACTTTGCCATGCGCTCCGTGCGTTCTCCCTTCCGCCAAGCCAAGAGCATTCTGTTCACTCCATCCCAGACTGGGTCCTTGAAGGACGCTGGTCCACGCTGAGGGGCCCCACCGCTTTCCCTGCAAAGTGCCCCAAACCACGCGCGCGCGCGCACACACACATACATATACACTCACACACAATGCCATCCCCGCGCTGTCAAAGTCTGTCTAGGCGGAGGGTAGAACGCTCCAGTCGGAGTCTCACCCGCGCTGGCAACAGCCTAGCCTAGCGTCAAGACTAGCTGTCCGGGTCCCAAACACCCTTGTTGGGGTGCCCCGGCCACGACGCGCCTGGTAACCCCCCAAACCACACCAGCTGTCCCGGGGGCCGCGCGGGCGCTGGCAGGCCAGACCTTACCCGCGGGGAGCGTGGTCTCCGGCCGCTGGGCTGCTCCGCGGGCCACAGGGACGCTGCAGCCAGGGTCCCGAAGATGCTGCTGCTCCGCTGCCGCTGCCCCGATCCCCGGCGCCAGCATCACTTCTCCGCCGCCTCCGCCTCCTCGTGCTCCGCTCTCTTGGCCGCCCCTCCCCGGCGGCCGGCTGCAAGACCAGCACCGCCGGCGGCGCGGCGGGGTGGGCAGCAGCGGAGGCGGCGGCGGCGCCCGCGCGAGCTCGCCCAGCTGCACCAGTCGAGCAGCCGCGGCGGCAGCCGGAGCACCCAAGCCCGGCTGCGCTTCCCCGGCGATGGCTCTGGCCTCGGCGACTGACAACGCCCGGCAGCCAATCGCTGCCTCGCCCCGCGCGGCGGGGGGAGACCAATCAGAGCGGAAGGCCCAAGGTTTTCCTCCGCCTTTGCTCAGCAGGCTTGTTTCCGGGAGAGAGGGCGATGCTGCTGGGGTTTGGGATGCGGGAGGAGGGCGGAGGGACGCGAGGTGGAGGACTCTTGGCCGGGGGACCTCAGATGGGGCGAGAAAGCCTGGCCCATCCGGGCCTGGGGCGCTTTCCGACCGCCAGGAGCCCGCAGCTCGGCAGGAAAGGACACACGAGGGTGACTCTGTCCCTAGTGCCTCGGCCCCGGCCGTTCAGCGAATTGTTATCACTGTGTGGGGGGCGTGGGGCGAGTAGGAACCGAACTGCACGGAGAGCGAATCCCAGGAGGTGGTCGCCGCCTTGAAGGAATCAGGCGAACAGTCACCAGACAGCGCCCCCGTCCTTCTCCCTTTGGCAGCTGAAGAGAGTGGTACTTCTTAGCCTCTGAACCACTCCTTCTCATAGCAATCACCCCCGAAGTGTCCCGGAGCTGTGAGAGAGGCACACGGAGAAGTGTTGTCAAAGTTGTTGGTGGAGTGGACCTTCCCTATTTCCCCAACAAATACTCTCCCCTGCTCCCCTCCACACACACCTTCTCCCCACAAACAAAACAAAACCCGGGGAAGCAAAGGAGAAAGGTAGTTCAGACAATCTAATTGGTTTGCTTTCTTTTTCTTTGGATGATCAAGTCTGAATAGTTTTTTTAAAGAGCCTGTATGTGCAAAGTGATGTTATTTAGCAAGAAAAAAGAAAAGAAAAGAAAATTGACAAACTCTTTTCTGCACCACTCTCCCCCAAACTGTAATGATCTTCCATTGTGGAACATTTTAAGTTGTTTCAGTACAAATGTGTCTGAATGATACAGAGTGAGACTAATGTTTATAAACCTTGTTCAAGTAAAAACAAAAAGCAAGTTCTATGTGATGATTTTAATAGGCATGGGGAATTCCCAAAGTGATCGTCTCTGAAGAGGATAGTTGTATGCATCTTACAAAAGTTACAAAATCAAGTGTATAAACCAGCTACGTAAATGTCTGACAAATAGCTGGAATTCAGTATGTCTTGGCTATGCTTCTGCAGGTGTTCCTACCTAATTATACTTTTCAGTGACTTTTTTTTTTTTGCAATATTCACCCCTCTTTTCACTTACCTTCATTTAATAATACAACAACAAACAAACCAAAACCCTCCCTGTGCCTGTGATTCCCAAAACACCCCACCAAAATTTCATTCATGAGCACTCTAAGGATAATTTGATTGCAGAGTCTAATTGTCTATTGCCGTTTTTCAGTATTAATAGAATATATGTGCATATCATCAGGTTTTTTTTTTCTATTTTCTTGTGCCTTTTCCCCTCAGTCATTTGACCAATCTGGCTTGAGAGCCAGACCATCTCTTAAAGATAGTCTGTGCTAATAAAGATAATAAATCCATTTTTTATGCTAAAAACACAAATGTGGATCATGTCACTTTGAAATTTTAATCCAGAGATGGGGTTTTGTTATTTAGTTTTAAAAGTTTTATGTGGTTCTTTGCTAATATTATGTACCTTAGTAAATAAATAAAATCAGTGCCCTCATTGACTATATAATGGAATAGTGGAATACAGGAATAATGATGGAATAATGGAATGAAATTTTCTGGGAGAAAAAGAACGCATTTCTTATTCAATACAAAGAATACCAAAAGAATAGTGACTAATTCTCACATAAACTGGATTTACTTTTGACCAAAGTATATTACTTAAACTTTAATTTTTAATTCAACATGTTAATATGTTGTTTATCATACTGCATCCTCACGTATAAGTGAAATATGTTTGTAATTTCCCCTTCATACTGCTAATATTTTTTTTCCCAATTTTAATATCAGGTGTACCGAGATTAAGTAGAATGATTTTGAAGTATTTTTTCTTTTTCTATAAGATTTGTCATGATCTGTTTTTTTGAAATTATCTTTTACTCTTATTTATAAATATTGTCTATTTTTTGAGACTTTGGAAAAAACAAAATAAGAAGTTAACTGATGACTTCATACTGAATTTCAGAGTCAAAGCATTCTATAATAGACATAGTCCTATCTGGTAATGTGAATGTTACTTTCTTTGCATTACTGTTATTATTGTTGCTTAATATTTTGATGCAATCGTCTGATTTCTCTTCTGAATGTATTTATCTTCATTTGTTCTTTATGAGGTTTTCAGTCCTTATGTTAAACATTGTTATAGTTAATAATTTTAAGCCTTTTAAATTCTGTGACGGCAAAAGTGGAAACCTAATAAACACATGTATGTGTAAGAAAAATAAAGTTTTTAAAAAGAAAAGAATACATTTCATTCAACCTTCATAGGGGAGGAGTTGACATTTGCAAAAATTAAAATGCAAAATCAATTGAGAAATATTCTTAATAATAGATAACTTTAGAATGATCTCCAGTCAAAAGGTAATCTTGACTATAGAATGGCGTAAGCTGTTTAGAAACTTACAGAAGTGTGCATACATATATATCTATGTATTTTTTTAGATATTCTTTCATTCCCTGCTAAATATGCTATATTTCACTATTTTATAAGATTTTTTCCATGTTATCCAACAGTTATCCCTGAAAGCATGTGGGTCCTAGGTGCCATTTTTCTTAGTAATTAAAATAATTAAATGACCTTTAGTAATCAAAAAAGTTAAAGAAAAGCATCAGTCTGCATATAGAGATAACGCTAGTATCTCTTATAATGATTGCAATATATAAGCAGCTCTGAGTGAAACAGACCTTCACAATTAACAATCTACTCACAGTGAAAACCATGAAGTATTTAAAATCAATAAAGATGAAAAACCAAGAAAAAAATTGAAAAGTATCTAAAAATATTGCACGTTGATAGTTTTTCATGCATTTTTATGAATTTCATGGGCTGTATTGAGCAGAAATTCCAGTTTTAAATATATTACTATCTACTGAAGTAATTAATTTTAATTAAATACTTTCGGCTTTGCCTAGTTAGATATATCTATTTTTCTCCTCATGCAATAAGAGAACTCATTCCACTTGTTAGCAGAGGAAGAAATTTGCTTGGTCACTACTTAAATCAATAATGAACCACCTCCCTTAAAAATATGTAAATTAAATTCATATCAATTGATGTATAAAATCTGTATTAACAGTAGGAGCAGAATACTTCATTGGGGTCACTTGTGACAAAAGCTGCCTCTAGCAACCAGAAAACTAAATAAGAAGTGAGAAATTAGTCATTTCAGCCCTGGTAATAATATAGGTCAGTAATCGCAGGTCATTCACTTTCCCAGTATCCCTTATCTGTAAAGTAGAGATTAAAAACAAAATCAAACCTATAGCTGCCTTTCTCAGAGGTAAGGATTAACTTATAATTAGAACTACAGATCAAAATGGGCTTCTGCAGAAAGCTCTTCTAAAAACGTGAAGAACAAACTGGAATGTAATGATAATACCACTTTCTCTCAAATGTGAATTTGTTTAGTAGCCCTGTTCATTATAGGTACATAATATATATTCCTACAGATAAACACATTAAGTTCCAAAGAGGTTCTTTATCATCTCCAAGATCAGGTGTGCTTTGTTGATATTGATGCTTTTCCTTTGATTCCTTCACTATGCCATTCAAATAGGATTAAAATATTCAAGCTTAAAGGGTGGCACCTTACTTTAAATGAAAGAGAATTTTTTTATTATTGGATGTCAGTTACACCTGGAATAAAGTTGTTTCCATACATAATACAACTAATTAAATAACTTCAACCTCAGAAAGCCTCATTTTCCTATTTAAAAACTCCAAAACGTCTGTAACAATGGCTCTTACTAGTATTCATATTAAAAGATTGCTACATAAATTTTTGTGTTGAAAGATTAAAGCGGCTCGGCGCCTGTGGCTCAATGGGTTAAGGCACCAGCCATGTACACCTAAGGTGGCAGGTTCGAATGCCCAGCCAGGGCCCACCAAAACAACAACGATGGCTGCAACAAAAAAATGGCCAGGTGTTGTGGTGGGCGCCTGTGGTCCCAGCTACTTGGGAGGCGGAGGCAGGAGACTCGCTTGAGCCCAGGAGTTGGAGGTTGCTATGAGCTGTGATGCCATGGCACTCTACCCAGGGGGATAGCTTGA
>CAUYQV010143908.1:0-11537 GCA_963574575.1 Galagoides demidoff
GTGGCGGGCGCCTGTGGTCCCAGCTACTTGGGAGGCGGAGGCAGGAGACTCACTTGAGCCCAGGAGTTGGAGGTTGCTATGAGCTGTGATGCCATGGCACTCTGCCCAGGGGGATAGCTTGAGGCTCCGTCTCAAAAAAAAAAAGAAAAAAAAAAAAATATATATATATATCACACTAAAACAAGCATTGTTACCTTGTTGTCAACATCACTAGACTTGTCAACCTGGATGGCATACTTCGCAGGCTCATTAGTCCTAACGATTGTGCCTCAATAGCCCCTGCTACCCAGCTGCATCAAGTCATCTTGTTACAGTGCTAGCTAAATGAAGAACACGCCCCTCCTTCAGAGCTGCACCCTGTCCTAAGAGTTCCCAGCAAATGCCCTCAGCAGCAGGTAGGATCAACTTTTCAACAGCAAAGGGCTCCTTAGCTTTAGCAATGTAGTTAGGCCCTAAGAATGACGCTCTGAGTGCAGACACCTCCGATGAAGGAGTGGCCTTCAGTAATTGCTTCTGTTCTTCATGTTCACATTATTTTCTTTAGACAAACACCAATCACTTGTTTTTGAATACAGGGTCCTGAGTCTCCATGCAGTAAAGCAATTTGAAAAGTTTCATGGTTTTGTCAGATAGCTGGTTGCACAGACCATAAAAGCCAGCTTGCAGACTGTGAGTCAGCTGTTGCAGGGAACCTAAGATTTAAGTAGAACACTTTGTATTTTTTTTAATGCAGTTTTTATTTTGTTGGTAGTCTTAAGGTCTTTGCTATCTCATTATTGGGTCTTTTTCCTTCTTTAAAGAGGTTCTCTAGAAACTTTCGCCTTTTACTCATTTGTGCTGTATTTACTTGTGGGCTTAACAAAATTGTGACTGAGACGAATGTGCCGTGTCCAAAAGAGGTGTGGATAGAAGTGGTCGTTAAAATTACGGGTGGGCCATGTGCAGCCTAAAATAAATGTCAGATTCTGGGGTAAACCTGTCACTCGATGCAGCTGTACAATTGAAGTACATCGACTCACTTGCCACTCTGTAAAGCCTGCCCCAGACTCAGCTGAACTGTCCTTTCACCCTCACTGACAGGGTTTTAACATGAATCTGCAAGCAATTAATTTACGATGGTCTCTGGGCCGTCTAACTTCCCTCCAAATGATAATCTGTATTTGCAGCTACTCCTTAGGGTAGATTTTTAGGCACTAGATTCTAATAAGGAGCATACAACCTATTTTCTTTGTATGCATAGTTTAGAATAAGGAGCTAATGCTGCCATTGACAGATAGGAGGCAGAGCTCAGGCAGTGATGTGAGCCCAGGGGAGTGGCTGTAAATACAGATGACGCTTCTCTAGTTGCTAACCACTCACGGCCTGTAGTGCAGCCCAGTGCCTAACAAACACAGAACTGCTCTAAACTTCTCGTTGCTCTTCCTAAATAAAATCTCTCATTGATACCCTGAAACCTGTGTAAGTTACTTTTACTTTCTACCCACACTGCCTGTGCTGTCCCAGTTTTATTTTCAGTTCCCACTTACTTTTACTTTTGATTAGTGCCATGCCTCAGTTGAACTTTCTAGCTCAGCTGACTGATCAAAGTAGGTCAACTGGGTTCAGGGAACTGGGACCCCTGGCCTTCAACGGGATATACTGTCTATTGTTCTATCACAGTTTAAACCAAAACAGAATGACAAGCAAAACACTTATGATGTCAAGAGTGTCTGTGGTCAGGAATCTTTTAATGGGTGACTCTGCATGAAGGCAGAGGTTGCAGTGAAGTTGTTGGCTGCAGCGGCAGTCTCCTCGGAAGGCCTGACCACGGGTGGTGCAAACCCGCCATGTGATTGGCTGCGATCACTTTCCACATGTGCTTCCCCACCACACTGCTTCCCAAGCCAGCTTGCTTCCCCCGGAGTGAGCAATTTGAGAAAGAAGAAGAGGCACCAAACTACTCTCAGAAGGACCGTCTCATGACTTCATTTGTATTCTGCTTTTCCGATAATTCAATAAGTCCGGTCCATATCCATGGACAGGGAATTAGAGAAGATTGGGAACACCAGGCTTAGAGACCATAAATGCTGTCTTTTAAGATAGGCATCATCAAATATCTCTACATTCTACTGTAGGCAATCTGATCACTAAACTAAAAAGGAAACCAAAGCTACAGGAACATAAAGGACATACTAATGTGGATAGGACATAAGAGAATAAGTGTTAAGTTAAAAACAAACAAAACAAAGTAGAATTGATCTAATAATATAGATATCCACCAATAGTTCAATACACTTTTCTTCTAATTTAATTAATAATATAATTGTTTGGGCATTGGACATAAAGAGAGAAGAAAATTCAGAGCTAGTTTTAAGTAACTGATGAGGGTTATTCTCATTGTATACTTCAGTGATCAAAGGTAAATAATTTTTGCAAAATGATAATAGATCTATACCTAAGGGAACAAGGCTTCAAACTGGATGACAATGAATAAGAAACTGGAGCAGTGCAAACTGGATATGATCAATATATTTGTGTGAAGCTCCTAATAATTAAGAAACTTCTCTCAAAAATATGAGACAATAAAACATAGAATTGGCCCTAGATATGAGTTTGGGGAATTAACAGAATACTTTAACCATGCACTGAGCCTCGAGCCCTGATAATGTTCTAGGAAGAGTTTTGAATATTTTAGTTTACACATTTAATTAGAACATTAATTCAAAGGAGTGTTATTATAGAAGACGTTGTTTTCTAACATCTTAACATCTAGTACTAGCACTATAGGTTAATTTAAGCCAATTATTATAATTCTAACCCCTTTGCCAATGGTGAATTTAGGACTGTGGATCTGATGCATTTTAGAGAATGATTTGTGAGAAAAAGTCTACTGTACGTATCTGGAACAGACTTTTTCTTTCCTAAAAGAGAGTCAGTGGCAAAGACTCTGAGCTTGAGACCGAGATGTCTCTTCCTCTCTTGGACTATTTCATGTTTGCATGTAACGCTTTAGAACAGCTCTATGTATCTTATTTTTATTCCATGGATGAAGACAACATCAAAGATGGCAAATCTTATTACTAATGCTCTAAGAATACATTCAGAATAAACTCTTTCTAAGGTAAAAAATATCTCGTGCATTCTGTTTTGCCAAGACCTAGAATTTTAATTGAATAGTTACTCTTCTTTCCTTGTCTTTCTCAATCATTAAAGAAGAAAGAACACTGACTGGTAATCTCGGATGTAGACACAGTTTTTCTCTTTCTTTGCAAGACAGGAAAATTGTGTTACATTCCTTTAACCTCAAATTGAATAAAATATGCAAAAGTGGAAAGACAGTAGGTTGTGATATGAAATTAGCAACTTGGCATCTGTAGCCGTTATCTACTCACTGCCAAATATTTACCCAAAGAAACACATTCTCTGCTGTCAAATTTTATTAAAGCTTGCAGTGAGCAAGGAAAAGGTCTCTGAGGAATATTTCTTGTTTGACAAGAAATGAACACAGTGTCATTTTGCTTTCTCTTTGTGGAAAGAGGAAAATAAACACTTATTTCAGTAATTGTGACATCTTTAGAGTTCACACACTCTGCCTATCAAAAACGTATTGTGGGATATAACATGGCATCAAATAACAACTATGGCTACCCACCAGTATTGTCTTGGTATTACTATAAGAGGCAAAAGACTGAGCTGGGGGAATATCAGGCAGCTAATTCTGATTGCAGTGTGGTTTGGGAATGAAAATAAACAGTGTGCTTTCTGTAGACTTCTCAGAGCTTCCACAGCACAGTGCTGTGCCCTGGAATTCAGCACCTAGAAAGTTTGAAGCGCGATCACTCCAAATGCTATCACTAGTAGGCCCTGTGTTTGCTTTTCTATTGGTGATTGCTTAACTTTGGATTACTTTTAATCATTGTTACCTCGAACCTCATACATGCATCAGTGTACAAATTTATGATTTAGTAAAAAATAATTTTAAAAAAACCATTGAGAAAATTATGATAGGATGTTTACTCTGCACAAATTGTTGCAACAAATGCATCTGGATTCTAGGCATTTCATATTGCCTGTTTTCTACACTATTTGACATTATCTTTACAATATCAATGCCACCATTATTTGACATTATCTAACAGAAAAATTCATTTTTGACAATGACAATGTGCAAATACAAATAGAAGGTGGCAAGGGGATTTAAAATTTAACTTTAAATCTTTTACTTTTAAGGAGATGTTGGCTCTAGCACATGCCCTCTATTAGGGATAAATGTCATGGTCATTAATCATACTACAATAGCTATTTTCATATATTATAATATTGTAATTAATTATTTCTTCCTACTCCTTCTTGACTAAACATAGTAGACTGGGAAGCAAGATACCAAACAACTAAGCTATTTTTGTTAAGAGTTTATACTCTAATTGCTATCCCCCAATACCTAGTTCAATACCCTTTGCCTCTAGCTCAAGAATGTGATGAGGGGTCCAAAGTTTCAGTTAGATAGAATAAGTTCTGGCTATCTATTATACAGCATGATGCTTAATTATAGCTAATAATTATGTATTATACACCTGAAAATTACTAAGGAAATAGATTTAAATGTTCTCACCACAAGAAAATGATGGCTGTGGGAGTTTGTGTGTATGATAGCTAGCTTAATCATTTCCTAAGTATATACAAAAACATCAAGTTGTACACTGTAATTATATAGAATTTGTATAATTATATATAGTTTTTACATATTAACTATATCATAATGAAGCTATGGGGAAGGTCGGTTTAGCCAATATTAATAAAGCAAAATTGAAACCAAAAGTAATGATACAGCGTATACTTCAAATAGCTGCCTTCCTCCATGTTTCCCAAGGCTCCTGTACCCCACATTGTAGATACAGGTTATTCTACCATTTTCTAATGCCCCTGTCTACATGGCACCCTGAAGTCTATAATCCTTAATTGTGGAGGACTATGGATAGGAATCTTTTTCTCTAAAAGCACCAAGACTATTTTCTTTTTTAGGAACTGGCATGTTTGGAGAAATGATCTAATTCGCTCTTACTTGCATTCCTTTCCCCTGCCTGTCACTCTTTGCCACCTCCACCCTCCCCTGTATGCTGCCTGATACGGATTCTGTGATCTTTTCACTCTTTTCCCCGTATGGAGTTAAAACTCCAGGTGTTTCATCAGATCACATTCCATGTTTTAGACCATCTTTGAACCATTTTGATCCCCCTCCCACTCTAACTCCACATCTTTCTGTTCATCATCCACAATTACAAATCAGGCTTACTTCTCTTCTTTTATACAGAAAATCAGGCCACCATTTTTCTCCAAACCTCTCACCTAGTGACATTCTTCTTCTTCTTCTCATCACCATTAGTGTCTCACGGAGGCAGCATGATCAGTGGAAAGAACTTGAACACAGCTTTTTGGAAACAGCTATGCAGCAATCAGTGTTAATGTGTGTACTATTAACCAGAACCGTTAGCAAAAGTCTGCCAGGCAGAACTACCTCGCCTTTGTGAATACATATGATATAAAAGGACTGAGATACGTTCTAAAATATGATGAGCATTCCCAACTTTCCTTCTCTGTGAAAAATCAGAGAAATCACAGGTGCATAGCATGCAATAAAAGAGTAATATTTTTGTGGAAATGTGAAATTGGAGCTGGGTGAGTAGGACAAATGTAACCCATTTACCTTGAGAATTCCAAAATGTGTGGTCAGGTGGCTCCAGAGTTTCCATAAGGTATTTACAGATGCTCTACTGGGTAGAATAGTGGATTTGTGTGGGCCCTGAACTGATGGGTTTCCCTCCTTATGTGCAGGATTAAAAGAGGAAAATGCCACATGACAATGAAGATAGAGAAAATGATACAGCTGCAAACCAAGGAAAACCAAAGATTTCTAGCCAACTACTAGTATCTGGAAGAGGTAAAGAAGGCGCCTCCCCTCGAGGCTTCAGAATGAGCTCAGCCTTGCCAACACTTTGATTTTAAACTTGTAACATCCAGACAAATGAGGGAATACATTGCTGCAATTTAAAGCCTCTTTGTTGTTATGGAAGCACTAGGAACTGTTTGCCAGCGTCACGCTGTTTCCTAACATTGTTTTCATGTGTCGGAGTCATTCATTCTCGACGTTATATATCCCTCAGACTCTTCAGTGGAGAGTATATGTTTACAGGTGTTTACATTTTGTAATCAAAAGGACAGACTTCTGTCTCGGGTCTACTGCTTAGCATCTTGACTCGGCACATGTAGTTTATCCAGTTCAAATTTTAATTTCTTCCTGTAGATAATGATAATAAAAATTGTATTTTCTTCATAGGGTTTTGGCACTAAGGAATAAGATAATGGGTTTAAAGAACCTGTTATAGTACCTGGCATATTGAAAGAGACCTATGATCATTACTCCCATGTTTGTTTAAAATAATGGTGAGCCTCTGAGAGAGACCCCAATGATCACAGGTGCACCCAGTGAAATGACTCTCCTAAAACCCAACAATTTGATCTTCTGGTCTCCCCCTGCAGAGCTGCTAACACCCCTCATATAAACACTGCTGTCAACACTGACATGTTTTGCATGGGTCAAGCCAACAGCCAATATTTCAGCACCACCTAGATGTTTACGATTCCCTCTGTCAGAATTCCATCCTCTTTAAAATCAGAAGTTACATACAATATTATTTATGCCTTGGCTTGGAAGATAACATGACTTATATATTTGTCATTTTTCTGCTTTAAAGTAACTTACCATCAACAAGTGCAAGAGACTTGTGTATTTTCCTGACCTGTATATCTACCCCCTGAAAGTTGACTTTCAGTAAGTTGTCAAATGGGAAAGAAGATCTATATTAAATTAGAGAGCATCTTCAGCCCGGGATTGCTCAGAGATGTTCTGACATACACAGCAGGAAGAGCTTCGGAGGCTACGGGAGCTCTTGCTGACATCCGTGGTTCTTAAACTGACTGTGTCTAGTAATCACCAGGAAAACTTGAACAAAATAAAGATTCATCGGGTGTCACACTCAGGAGATTATGATTCATAAGGTCAGAACTGGGACCCTGAACTCTGAGATTTTCAGAGGTGATGCTGTGGCACGTTGTTTGAAACTCGTATTTTGAGAAACACTGGCCTGTAAAAAATTGGAAAGACTAGAATAGAGCCTAAGAGTTTTGTTTCAGGAGTATTTTTGAGACATCTGAAGGTATTGACATCCACAGTTGCACATTTTGTTTTCAAGTTCACAGATCAAAATTCCATATAAAAATATCTCATGTACCATTTTCTCTTTGCTATCTCCTATTCTGCTGAACTAGGATGTTTGAAAAAAAGAAATTCTCTGACTGTTATCCACATTGCTCCAAGTATAATTTTGGAAATTGGCCTTTGAGTTCAGGTTTTTACTTACAACTCCAAGGCAATCTCAGGATCTGCTGTGATTTCTGAAGCCCTATTTTAAGGGTGATGCTTAGTCATTGCTGCATTAGAATTGTATATGGAATTTTCAAATATCCATCCCTCAGACCAATTAAATTATATTTTTTTATCATAGTCATAGACTATAAAGAGTCCTAAATTAATTTTAATGTGCATCCAAAGTTAAGAACCACTACATGAACTGAACAGGTTTATCAAAATCTATCTAAGGTCTCTGCCTCATAATAATAATAACACCTCTCTATTAATATTCTGATCCTCTGAAATTCACTTATAGCTTCCAGATTCATCATATAATATGTATATATATGTATACCTACATACATGAGATTTCAGACAATGAGGTCATCATATATTTTTCATTCCAAATTTCAGAGATAAAGTACCAAGGTAAAATAGTGGTCTAGGACAGAAAAGGTCTAATAGGAAGAAAACACTGCCATCTAAAAGTTATCAGCTTAACATCCCAAAAAGAATGGAAGCATTTGGAGTAAAAAAAAATTCAGTAGAATTCCAGCCTGCCTGAGAACACACTTCTAAAATACAAAGGTAACAAATGAGAAGATTCCATTAAAAAAAAAAATCATATTCTATTTCAGTTCAGATCCAGAGCATGTTTTGGCTTAGAATAAATTATTCTTACTAAAAGAAACAAGACTATACCATAATAATTAGTGAAACCAGAGTCAGAAATTATTTTTGATTCTACTTTTTACTAAATATTGTCATTCTCAGCAATTAAATAGTTGAGCCCATGATCATTGAAAATTCATTCCAATACCATGTACTCCAACACGCATACAGCCATGCATATTTTCTCTCAGAGAAATTGAATAGAAAATAAGTTAGCAATAAGTAAACTACACTGAATGTAACACTTCAAGGTAAGAAGAATGAAAAGAGAATTGATTTTGCTTCCACAAATGGGAGTAAACCAGTTGTGGGCACGGTGATATGTCAGGAAGAACATTTACAAATCTTAGCCTCGGTAAACTTAAACTAGTAAAGTCTTGTTAAACAAGTCGCCCAGCACCATGGCTCAGACCTGTAATCCTAGCACTCTTGGAGGCCGAGGCGGGTGGATAGCTTGAGCTCAGGAGTTCAAGACCAGCCTGAGCCAGGGTGAGACCCTGTCTCCAGCTAAAAGTAGAATAATTATCTGGGCATTGTGGTGCAGTCCTGTAATTCCAGCTACACAGGAGGCTGAGGCAAGAAAATCTCTTAAGGCCAAGAGTTTGAGGTTGCTGTGAGCTATGACCCCAGGGCACTCTCCCCAGGGTGACAGAATGAGACTCTGTTTCAAAAACAAACAAATAAATAATAAATAAATAAGATTTAAAAAGTGGTTATGCTTAAGAATATTTGAACTAAAGTATCTGTCTGTAATTTCTTCATCTATTATAGAAGTTGTTCTTCACACATATATATGTATTTATTAGTTGTTGTAAATTTGCAGGAAGGAGAGAAATCAGAAATGTCTTTTACATATGGTAAGAAAGAGATTTCCTGGACTTTTTCTCTCTTTTCTTATACTAGGACTAGAGACCAACTTAATTTATCTCAAAAAATACTAGACCTGGATGACTACAGAGGAACATTCTGAAACAGAGGTCACAAGTACAATTCTTAAAGATCTCTTTAAGTAGAATATGTATTTAATACCTATCTGTCTTTACTTGATATCACAAACATACCAGAGATTTAGTTATTTGGGAGTGTGTGTGTGTGTGTGTGTGTATGTATACACATACTCTGCAGATATATCTCTACAAACATTTTCTCAAGGTATTTTTCTGAGTGATGGTGATATTTTGACTCATAATCCTCTGTTATTTTATGGAATACTACAAATAATTTCCTGAGAAAAGTTTAATGGCATTCATTTTAGCCTTATGCAAAAGGCTGACCAGTTCAATTTCAAGCACTGAGATCAAAGAAACAATAACAAATCTCCTACCAAAAAAAAAAAAAAATGTCCTGGTCTGGATGGCTTCACACCAGAATTCCATCAAACCTTCAAATAAGAGCTTATTCCTTTACTGCAGAAATTACTCCAAAAAATTGAGGAGGAAGGAATCTTCCCCAACACATTCTATGAACAAAAGATCACCCTGATACTAAAACCAGGAAAAGACCAAACTAAAAAGGAGAATTTCAGACCAATTTCAGACTATCTCTAATGAATATAGATGCGAAAATTCTCAACAAAATCTTAGGCAAAAGCTTAAGCTTATCATCAAAAACTCATATATCATGATCAAGTAGGTTTCATCACAGGGATGTAAGGTTGAATTAATATATGCAAGTCCATACATGTTATTCACCATAACAACAGAAGCAAAAACAGACTATATGATCCTCTCAATAGATGCAGAAAAAGGATTTGATAAAATCCAGCATCCTTTTCTAATTAGAACATGAGTATAGGCATACGTGGTACATTTCTTAAACTGATTGAAGCTATCTATGACAAACCCACAGCTAATATTTTACTGACTGGAGTAAAACTGAAACCTTTTCCTCTTAGAATTGGAACCAGAAAAGGTTGTCCTCTGTCACCATTACGATTCAACACACGGCTGGAATTTCTACCCAATACAATTAGACCAGAAACTAAAGGGCATCCAAATAGGAGCAGAAGAGGTAAAACTCTCCCCCTTTGCTGATGGTATGATCTTATATTTAGAGAATCTCAAAGACTCAACCACAAGATTCTTGGAAGTCATCAAAAAATACAGTAATGTATCAGGATATAAAATCAATGTCCACAAGTCAGTTGCCTTCGTATATGCCAACAACAGCCAAGGTGAGAGGTTAATTAAGGACACAACTGCCTTCACCATAGCCCCAAAGAAAATGAAATACTTAGGAAAATACCTAACAAAAGAGGTGAAGGACCTCTATAAAGAAAATTATGAAACCCTAAGAAAGGAGATAGCAGAGGACTTTAACGAATGGAAGAACATACCATGCTCATGGCTAGAAAGAATCAACATTGTTAAAATGTCTATGCTTCCTAGAGCAATCTACCAATTCAATGCCATCCCTATTAAAATACCAATATCCTATTTTCAAGACTTGGAAAAAATGATTCTGAGTTTTGTATGGAACCAGAAAAAAACCCATATAGCTAAGGCAGATCTTAGTAATAAAAACAAAGCCGTGGTATCACCATATCAGATTTTAGGCCATACTACAAGGCTATAGTGGTCAAGACAGCATGGTACTGGCACAAAAATAGAGACATAGACATTTGGAATTGAACAGAAAACCAGGAAATAAAACCAACAACTTTATTCAATAAATGGTGCTGGAAGAATTGGATATCCACATACAGAAAGGTGGACCCACACCTTTCTACAGTCACAAAAATTGATTTAAGATGGATAATGGACTTAAATTTAAGGCATGAAATGATAAAAATCCTCAAAGAAACAATAGGAAAACCTCGGGAAGATATAAACCTCGGGGGAAAGACTCTGTGAAGAAGACTGCTATAGCAATAGCAACAACAGCAATAATAAACAAATGGGATTTACTTAAATTGAAAAGCTTCTGTATAGGTAAGGAGACAACAACCAAAGCAAATAGACAACCTACCCAATGGGAAAGGATATTTGCACATTTTGAATCAGACAAAAGATTAATAACTAGAAACTATACAGAACTTAAATTAGTCCACAAGAAAAAAACCACCAATCCCATACATCAATGGGGAAGAAAAATGAACAGAACCTTCTCTAAAGAAGACAAGTGAATGGCTAGCAAACATATGAAAAAATGCTCATCATCTCTAATTATTAGAGAAATGAAAATTAAAACCACCCTGAGAGATCATCTAACCCCAGTGAGAATGGCCCATATCACAAAATCTCAAAACTGCAGATGCTGGCATGGATGTGGAGAGAAATGAACACTTTTACACTGCTGGTGGAACTCCTAACTAATACGACCTTTTTGGAAGGAAGTATGGAGAAACCTCAGAGAACTCAATCTAGACCTCCCATTTGATCCTGCAATCTCATTACTGGACATCTATCCAAGATGTTACAAACTATGATTTCTCATGAACATAGGTCCTTGAATCATGCTAGATATATTTAATTATGAG
>CAUYQV010143909.1:0-33955 GCA_963574575.1 Galagoides demidoff
TGTGGCGGGCGCCTGTGGTCCCAGCTACTTGGGAGGCGAAGGCAGGAGACTCGCTTGAGCCCAGGAGTTGGAGGTTGGTATGAGCTGTGATGCCATGGCACTCTACCCAGGGGGATAGCTTGAGGCTCCGTCTCAAAAAAATAAATAAATAAAAAATAAAACTGTGATTAAATAAATTTGTTGCGCTTTCCTCCTGTTAACCTGTCATTTGTTATAGGAAAGTTTGCCATGACCCCTACGATGGGTGGAGAAAAGTTGTATTCATTTCTGTTTCCAAATATCACCTACCCATTGTTGCCAAATTTCTAAATCTTTATCCCCTTTCACAGAGACACAAATATATAATAAGTGTTTGAACTTGAAAGGGACTAGCTCTTTGACCCCTATAGTGAAGGAGGCTGTGCACCAAAGGCATTTACAGAACTGGAAAAGTTTCATTCTCTTAAAATATCATCCAGTTGTTAAAAAAATAAACTGCAATTTCACATTCTCCTACTGTATCTCTTGACCTAACTTTCCCACTCATTTTAATTTCTGCTGGTCAATGTCTTCGGCTCCTCATTATCTTTTCTATTGAACTAGGAGAAGCTACTAATCGTTGCTTTTCTCCAAGAAATACAAATGCTGCACATTGGTTGCATTTCCTCTGTGAGAAGAATAGGAAGCAAGGATCCTGCAATAAATACTTCTAATTAAAGCTTTATTCTGACACGTAGGAAGCAGCCCTTTCCTGACTGCGTATCCAGAGCCATTTTTATGCATGGAAGGTGGTAACTCATTTAGAATCTGATTGGGAATCTGATACAGATGTACGTTTCCTGTTTGAATCTGAGGTTCTATGTTGAATTTGGACATTTAGATCCAGCTACAATGGGACTATGCTTGGAAGACAAACATTAAAATGATAAAATACTAGTAAGGCCAATGTATAGTTATACACACACACACATATACATACACACACGCATTTCTAAATTGCAACTTTTATTATTTTTCTTAAATTTCAATTTTTTTAGACAGTGTCACTATGTTGCCCTCAGGAGGGTAGTGTGGCATCATAGTTCACCGCAACTTCAGACTCTTGGGCTCAAGCAATCTCTTGCTTCAGCCTCCCAAGTAGCTGGGACTACAGGTGCCCACCTGAATGCCTGCCTGCTTTTAGACCTGGGTTTTTGCTCTAGCTCAGGCTGGCCTCAAATTCCTGAGCTCAGGCAATCCACCTGCCTGAGCCTTCCAGAGTACGAGGATTACAAGTGTGAGCCACTGTGCCTGGCCTAGATTTGAACTTTTAAATAAAAGAGTCATATTAGTCAGGAAGTACTGGATATACGCCAAACACGATTTAACTAGTTTTCATCACCAGCTCCTAACAGCACATCCAGCCCCACTCAGAATCAGCAGCTAATCCTGTGTGGCGCTAGGCAATGCTCAGCACCTCCCGGCCAGTGACTGTGTAGCCTGTCCTGTTTCTTCCCTTGTCCAACTGCTCTCTGCCTGGATCGTTGCCACCCGAGTCTGCTCTTGCCACCTGCGCTGGGTAGCACTGTCGCTTCTAACGGGCTCCTCCATCCAGTTTTCATCCCCTTCGACTGTGCGGCAGCTTGTCTTCAGATGCTTTTAGCTTCTGTTTGAGCTTTTATTACAAAGAGGAAATAGTTTCTTTATTTTCACAGAGAATGTGCAGTCAAAAAAATTTCATCTATTTAACAGAGGAATTCCTTGTTTTCTTCTATTTCCTGTCCCTCTCGTGCTTGTTTATTTTCTTTTCTTCTTGCTGTTTTTTTTTTTTCAGGATATATATATGCATAGGTCCCACCACCAAAGTGTTCTAACTGTTCTGATTATGATGTCTAGGGCTTTATTCCAAGATCATCTTTGGATTGGAAAAAGGATGGAGAACTGGTTGAGTAGAAAGTCTGGATACAGATCTCTTGTCTCTGAACACTTTCCTAATCCTACTTTGCAATTTGGAGCAAGGATTTGCTTAGTGCGAGCAGATACGTGGCTACCTGCTTATAGTAAAACCCATCGGGCTTCAGGTCCTCCGCGGAGAGAAACGTAGTGGTTACTTGGTTTCTGCAGCTTTGGAGATTGTTCACATATCCCACCCCTCCTTTATCCTGCCTACCTTATCATCTGCTTTTTGTTTGAAGAAAGCAGTGAAAAATGATTTCTGAAGGATGGTAGCTTGATGTATTCCTTACAGACACAGTTCTCTCTACTGAATTTCTGTTAACATTTCAACGTTCATCTGGTTATTTTCTAACCTAAGAAGGTACCGTAACTTCCCCCGACTGAACGTGGAGAGTTTTGCATTCTGTGTACTACTAATTTAAACAGAACTAAAAAGAACATGAAGGTAAGTAAAAATAAGAGTGTAGTGTTATTTGCCCATTTTCTATTATTTTGACCATTTTTGTAATTTACATGTTGAATCATATTAGTGAGGATTTTCTGTGGCTTCTGTTCATACTGCCCACCCAAGAGCACATTGAGTAACCTATGTGAATAAACCTCAAACTTTTTAAGGTATAGTAATAGTTGCTATCATTTATAGAGAGCTTACTATATGCCAGGTGCCAAGCAAGTGCTTCGCATAGATTTGTTTTTAACTCTTACAGCAACCGAATGAGTGGGTATAACATGGAAGACTGAAAAAGCTTCTAAGCTGGCAGGTAGTATAGAACATTATTCCAGCGCAGGAAACCTGATTGCAGTGAGGATGTCCTGAACCCTTACAACATGGGACCATAAAATGTGGAAAACATTTTTCTTCTCAGTGTTAAGTAGCATAATTTTAACAATACCTTGTACAAACCTACATTTGTTTTCCATTTAGAATCCTTTGCTTACATTCTTTATTAAATCATGCATAAAACATTATCCTAGACACAGACATCCTTCCAGTCATTATCTCAATAGCCACTCAGAAGTAAGTGTAACCTTCAGATTATCTTTTTTTAAGGCTCATTTTTTACATTAAGGGAAATACAGGAAGATAATACAAGCAAATCTTTCTTCTTGTGTCCAACAATTTAGTCTGATTTTTGAGTATGGCCAGGGCAGTGCACACGTGGGCGCAACTGGACTCGGGAACCCTGTTTTTGTCAGTGGTGTGCTGCATTCTACACACACAAAGCCGTGTATCTGGTTCTATGAAAGTAGGAGCCACTAACACGATTCACCCTCTTGGGTTCACATGCATTCGAGGAAGATGAGCACATGGACAAAGACACAAACCCGGCCTGGTATGGTCTAGAGCTGTAACTTTCATGTGCACCATATGCTATGAACGTTCCATAATGAAGGGCAGGATTTGTGCCACCTGCCAGTGGGACTAGGGAATGTTTTAGAGGGGGTGACTTTTGAGCTGAAACTGAAGGACAGGTAAGAGTGTTTTTCAAAAGAAAATTCTCATGAAGCTAATTCAACATCTTTTATGGCACAAAGGAAAAATATTCTAAATCTCATTATAAAATGTCATTAAGCAAAGTCAAGTCACTTACCAGAAAATTTGCCCCTAACCCTTGCTGTCCAGAGAGAAAATTCCATGATGGAATCACCAATTTATAAATTTTATCAAGAATCCAAATTTTTGTTTCTGTTGTATTTCTAGATTTCTAAAATTTGATAAAACTTTCCTTATTTTAAGTAGAAGCTAATGTGTAATGGTTAAGAACAAATACTCTAGAGACCTAGATGGCTTCATTAAATCCTGACTCTGCTATTTGGTAGTAGTTAAGTGGGGTTATGTAAATTATTTAAATTGATCAGCACGGGAGCTTTGACCTGCTCCGTTTCCGACCTGGGCCGGTTTGCCCCTCCTTAGGCAACCTGGTGACCCTCCGCTCCCGGGAGGTCACCATATTGATGCCAAACTTGGAGGGGGGAATGGGTGGAGGGAGGGGGATTGGAGGGACCATTTTTGAGGTCTATCTTACAGGGGTACAAGTGAAACTCTCTAAGAGTAGAATCAGAATGTTTTAAAACTATAACTGAGATAATGACATGAAGGCTGTGTTGATCAGTTTGATGGAAGTATTTCAGATTGCATGTGAAAACCCCACACTGTACCCCAGAAGGGCATTAATGTACATAGTTACCATTCAATAAAATTTAAAAAAAAAATAAAAGGTGTACAATTTCTTAATAATTTCTCAGTTTCTTAATAATACTGGTGAAAACAGATTGAAAATATCATAGAAATAAGATATTTTGGTAAGTGATTCTCTTAGCCCCTTGAATTCATAAAAGTTTCTTCCATGAAATTTTTCAACACCTGAACTAAGACTGAAGGAATTAACTTTTAATGATCACTAATGATTTCACCAAGAAAGTTGTATGTGGACATGTAAACAGGCAACTGATAAAACTCAAGGGCTATCAAGATACTTGCCCATGTCAGAAATAACTCACACCAATCTGTCATAAGACCATGCATTTCTACTATTTCCTCCACTTCTTTCAATAAAGTTTTGTACTGCTAATTAAGGAACAAACTCTTGACAAAATGTGAATATACCAAAGAGAACCACTACTTGATCAGACATTGTGATCCGCTATCAGAGACACATAGATTCACATGATGAAGGCTGAAGTGCTTCTGAGCTATGTATATAGCTCTACCTGTGATGCCTCTTATAACAAACTGAATTTGTGAGGCTGAATTTTCTAGCCACTAAGCCTTAGAAACATAATAGACAACTTGCTAATGATGTCAAAGGGCTCAAGCCTTTGAAATTCAATCAGAAATTCAAACAATTGAAACTCCAGACCTGTCAATACTTTTATGATATTTTGCCCACTAAGTGGATTTTTAGACTTTCCCCTCTGTCTTTAATTATCAAAAATTTGAAACAAAAGCAAAGCATTGTCCATTGCTGCTCTAGTGGACTATAGGTGATCCTGAAACTGCCCAATGTAAGAAAAGAAGTCTGAAAACTAGTGTCAAAAGTTAGTTTAAAAATTTTAAATGTATGTAAAATAACCAATACAATGCACAAATTGATGATTTTTAAAAAAAATTTTATGAACTACCAATTCTTAAAAAATCTAATTATTGCTACTGTGAATATTGACCTCCACAAGTTAAACAATACAGAATTTAGGTATTTCACTGTATTTCTATTAGACTTGATTTCTTTGTGACAGAGGACCCATTTCAAAAATCTAAATTCAGCTGGGAGTGGTGGCTTATGCCTGTAATCCCAGCACTCTGGGATGCTGAAGCTGATGGACTGCCTTAGCTCACAGGTTCCAGACCAGCCTGAGCCATAGCAAGACCTCATCTCTAAAAATAGCTGGGTGTTGTGGTGGGTGCCTGTAGTCCCAGCTACCAGGGAAACTGAGACAAGAGAATCACTTGAGCCCAAGAGTTTGAGGTTGCTGTGAGCTATGATGCCATAGCACTCTACCGAGGATAACAAAATGAGACTTTGTCTCAAAAATGAAACAAAAACAAAAACTACTACCTCCACCCCCAAAATAAAAAAATCTAAATTCTTCTACAAGTCAACATGTAGCTAGTATTCTGACCTACAATGGCTATGCAGAAAACTGAAAAATAAGAGAAATCTCAAACAAAAATTTCCTATAGTGCATGTATTATAAAATAATGCAAAGTATGAATTTGATTGAAAAATATTTATTTATTTCACTTTGCAAGAAATAGTTGGTTTACAGTGTATTGATTATTACTTGGTGTCCTTGGTTGTAGATTCATGCCCTTCCAAGAAAATTGTCAATAATTTGACAATGATTGAACCTCACCTCTTCAGTCAATAATATTAGATCTTAAGGAAGAATAGAGAAAATGTCTGATGAAATTCACATTATTGACAGGTAATTTGACAAACTAGGCACATGAAGATATATGATTAACCTTTGCCTACAGGTGTTCCTCTAAAATTATAAAGACATGATAGTTTTTCTCCTTATGAAAATAAGGAGATAGGTAAAATTTGCCTAGGAAGTACTGTTTATGGGATGACTCTTCTAAGTTTGTACTAGATAATATCAAAACAAAACGTAAAATTGTCTTATTGGTGTTTAAGAAGAAAAGGATATTTTGATTTCCTATTTCCTGCTTTAAACTTTACTAGCATTTCCCAAATCTTGTGTTTGTAATATCCCAGAATGACACTAACCTTGGGACAATTGTGATGTTCCCAAAACTAAATTAACTTTAATTCAACTTAGTGTTAAAAATAAATATGATTTTCAAAACAGTTTCACAAAAGGTGATGGGAATTTGTTAAGATTTATTACAACTTCTTCAGGTTGTCTTCAGACAACAGACGTTGAAGGTCACCAAGCTGACGGGAAATTTTGACTTTGTGGAGAACATTTCCGGTTGGAAAGATGGACATAATTAAGAGTATGCTGGTCCCTGTGAACGCCAAATGGAATTACAGGTACTTGTGGAACACAAGGAAGAAGTTTACAATGGAAAATAACAATTAAAAAAAAAATCAGTGGAGAAATTAGCTTCTGAAAAGATACTTTTGGTCAATCTCATGGAAGAAAGAAAATCCTAGAGTGATAAAGCTAGAACAGAAATATGTTAGAATACTTTATGGTTTGGGAAAAATATACATTATGGGTGGCGCACAGAGTGTATTATAGATGTTGTAAAAGATGAAATTGGGAATAAACTGTCAGCTATTTTTATTATGGATCCAACATAATATGCTCAAGAATTCAATCTTAACTCTTAAAAATATTGGGACAATCTACAAAGTGAAGGTGTAATCTGACTTTTGATTTGGGATTTGGAGTGAAGTTTGTATTAAAGAAGAATTTTAGTGGCAGAAAGACCAAACAAATGATATCCAACTATAATAACTCCAGTAGATTGGTAAGAACTACTTTAGATATTTACTGTGTTAGGACACAGTTCTGATGGTATTTTTCAAGGACATAGATAAGAAATTATCCAGTAGTACACACAAAAAGGAAAAAAAGCCCCTTCATATTCTAACTATAGCAAGTATTATAATACGATATAAATAAAATTATTTTATTCACTATTTTATTTTAATGCTTAGTCACATATTGGTTAAGAGTTCTTTTTATGGAAATTCTACTAACACAAAATAATGTATGAATCAAGAAAGATAATGTGTTTCCCTAAATTTTGTCCATTCAAAATTACAATCACACAATTGTCCCTAATCATTGCTATTACTTCCTATTTATATTTTTTTCCACAGAATTTGTTGAGACATTGAGTAATGCTATCTCTGGAATCTTTCATGGATGAAATGGCCCTAAAAGTAAATTTTTACTGTCTTTGTGATTGTTCTAAGGAAAAATTAAATTCAACATATTGTTATTGAAAAGTTGTCAATGGTATTGTTTTATTTCCAGTATGTGAAATTTGGAATGAGTAGTTGGGGGAAATATATGGTTTAAAAGTTTACCAAAATTATAATGGAGCATAAAACTGATGGAAATAATTTAGCAACATAAAAGATTAAAACACAAGGTTTTAAATGTTAACCACCAGAAACATTTGACAATTCTTAAAAAGAAAAACTTCATGTGGATCTAGGAGTAGGCAATGATAGATCATCTGGCAAGAAGAAAGTATAAAGTAAGACTTAGGGGTAGTAACAGCATGGAAAATTCAGGAAAGGATAAGGCACTCAGCAAAAGAGAATAGAAATTGTCAAAATGTTCAATAAATCCTGAAACCATTTTTGGACAATAACAGTAAGCTTAGGACAAATGTATTTGACTATTATTAGCAGTGTTTAGAAATTTTCATTTTTTTTCCAAGAAAAGAAATGGGATGTAAGAGAGAGAGGGAGACAGCAGAGTAGAAACAGAGAGAAATAAAGAAAGTAACATTTAGTATATGTTAATTTCAGTAAGTCACTATAAATAAACTATTAATAATTTAAGCCTCACATTAATCCCTCAAGAGAAGTTTTATTCCCTCTAGTTGGTAGATGAGATTGAGCTAAGAGAGCCATATAAAACTGGGGATAAGCAGACCTAGCATCCATTTGGCATTCAGTATGTTGTGAAACATCTTCTCCAGAGAATGATGACAACCACCCACCCTGTAACACCTCAGACACCAATGATTTCCACGACAGGAAAGATATGGAAAAGGAAGAGGAAAAGCTAGCAGGAGAAGGTAGAAAACACAGTTAATGGCTCTGCGCCTGTAGCTCAAGCAGCTAAGATGCCAGCCACATACACCAGAACTGGGCCTGCCAGCCTGGGATAGACAACTGTAATGAAAAAAAAAAATAGCTAGGTGTTGTGGAGGATGTCTGTAGTCCCAGCTACTTGGGAGGCTGAGGCAAGAGAATCGCTTAAGCCCAAGAGTTGGAGGTTGCTATGCGCTGTGATGCCATGGCATGCTACCCAGGGCAACAGCTTGAGGCTGTGACTCAAAAAAAAAAAAAAAAAGAAAGAAAGAAAAGAGAAGAAAATGCAATGAATGGTAGATTGTAAACATGGCAATCAATTAATTTTCACGTTCTTATTCATACATGCCTCTCTTCCTCTCAAAAGGTATTGTTTCTTTCATCTTAAATTTGGGCTGGTACTATGACTTTCTTTGCCCATTAGAGTGCGGCAGAAGGGATGCTGTGTAACTTCCGGATTTAACTCATATCAAGCTTCCATATTTGCCCTCTTGAGATCCAATCACTGTGAAAAGCAGCAAGGCTTAACTCAGAGAGAGATAAAAAGAGAGAGAGAGAGATAAACAGAAAGATATAAGAATCCTGGAATTGTGGTCATTTCACCCTACTCAGTTAAGGCCCCAGTTTAAACATCAGATTTGTGAATAAAGTTTTTCAGTAAGTTTCAGCTCCAGCCAAGCTCCAAGCTGATGGCAGCTAAATGAGACTCAAGAGAATAATATTTGGAGCAGAGGAAACAACACAAGCTACTCCAAGAATCACAAGAAATAATTAACTATTGTTGTTTTCAATTTCTCAAGTTTTGGTATAATTTGTTATATAGCAAAGACTGTTACAAATAGTTTGGGAACCTTAGAGTAGAGAGAATAAATTATCAGGAAAAAATAGGCAGAGCAATAGAATAGTGTCACCTTAGTCTCTATTGTCAAACTCTTGTGCCTATATCCAATATTAAAGAACACCTCCATTAAAATACAAATACTCTCCAGAAGAAATACTTATCTTCTTAGCAGGAATTAGTTAAGAATCAATACCATACCAACATTTAGCCCAGGAAAGCGGGAAAGATGCTATTTAAGCCTGACTCACACAATGGAATTAAAAAAGTACCAGAGAGATTTTATGATTTTGTAGAACACCTTGGCTCTGACCATTTCTAGTTAATTCAACCACTATACCTCCACAATCACCATCAATCATAATCATTTATTGCAACTACCTAATTAATGCCAATAACATTTTAAATCATATTTATTTTTCTGTATTTTCATAGTGACATTCTGAAGTAAAGACTGGCCCATTTAAAGATAGCAACACCAAAGTTCCATGGGTTTAAATAACATGCCCAAATTCATATAGTTTACAAGAGTTAGCATGACAATTATAATAATACCTAGTTCTGTCTAAATCCAAAGCATTTGCCCTTTGTCTTTATCATGTAGTTTCTCCAAATTTACATGCTGCTCCCTTTTTCTTAAAACTGCTAGCTCAAAATCTTCAAAAAAATATGGGTAATTGATTTTAGAAATAAGTTCTATAGGAAACTGGTCCATGGTTCAGAGTTATAGAATGCATTAAAAATTACTTAAGATAAAAAGTAAGTTTATAATTCTTCTAGTGGAAGAAAGTAATGAAAAATTCAAGACATATTTTCTATAAGTCTGCCTTAATAATTCATAGCAGTAACAATTTTATTATAATGATACTAGGCAGTGAAATGATAAAGTATTTTTCTTACTAGTATTCCCCAATGTCTTACATTAAAACTCGCTAGTGTGTTTTGGTTCTAGGCTCTTCCTGAATTTATAGAAGTCAAAGTAACAAAGTTTTGGCCATGTCTTAAGCATGAAGAAAACAGAATAGATAGTCTGTGAGATCAAGCCAGCAAGTAGTAGTCGGGAATGAAAGTACAGGACTGAAGGAGGAAGGAGGAAGAGTAGAGAGGTTGAAAACATGCTGACTGCTTGTCTATGAGATCAACAAAAAGATTCAACCTACTCATCTAGTTTTAAAGCATCTTTTTATCTGTACCAGCCATTCAGCTAGAGAGACAGAGATAAATAAATCACGTATGTTGACTTTAAGGAAAAGTAGGCGATCTGATTTACCCAGACAAAAGATAGTCTGGGAAATTTGAAGGTGACGCAGCTAACTTGTGGGGTTCCCAAGGTAAGGTCCAATTCACTTTCCATTATGAGCTGTAACTCCACCACTGCTACCCTGCATGTAATTTCTGGTTGAAGAGCAGAGTATATAATAGAATCTTCTTATTACAACCTTTACGTGATATTGGCAACATGTTATGTAAGAGCTGGAGGAATAGAGAAAGAGAGAGCTTTTTATAGAGGATTGCTTCATTTTTAAATGATGGAATTCCTTAGAAAGTTGGGTGTGATAACGCACCACTCAAAAATACCAAATAACACAAATTTCATTTGCATTTCAACACCAAAATTCAGCCATTAACAAGACTTGTATTATTAATATGATCCTGCATCTGTTCCCTTCTGTTATCGGATGGGGTCATGTACACCACTGCTTCTCAACCAGAGTAGATTTTCCTCCCCAGGGAACATTTGACAGTGTCTGAAGGGAGTTTTATTTGTCTAAACATGTGTATTGGTGCTACTGGAACCTAGCCAGAGGCCAAGAATGCTGTTAAAAATTCTACAATGCAGATGATGGTCCCACAAGTCTCCCATAGCAAAGAATTATCTAACTGAAAATATCAATAGTTCTAAGGTTGAGAAAACCTGCTGAATATCAATTTTACATGAACTTAAAAACCTTTGCATAAAATTTAACCCAGAAAAATGATGCAATCAATTATGCACTGCACAAAACATGAACTACTAAAAAGATTTATTTTTTCTAAAATGATAAAATAGATTTGCATGGAAGTCAAAGGACTTTTTTCCCCTTTCTCCACTTTCTTTTTTTTTCTTTTTAAATCATCACTTCTTTTTTTTTTTTTTTTTTTTTTGAGACTGAGTCTGAGTGTATCTGTCCCCCAGGCTGGAGTGCAGTGTTGTGATGATAGCTCACTGAAGCCTCAAACTCTTATGCTCAAGGAATCTTTCTTGCCTCAGCCTCCCAAGGAGCTGGGGCTACAGGCATGAGCCACTACTCCTGATTGACTTATTAAATATTTGTGTTATATATTAATAATTGAAGGGTTAATAACTTCAATTCATTTTGGGGACAGTCGACTTTCAATTGATACATCTTTCATCAGTTCGTTCAAAACTCAAAGTAATTATCTAAGCCTCTGATATCTTTAGATTTTCTTTTGAAGTACTTTTCACATACATGGTAATAAACTATAAAATATTCTCCTGAGTTTTCCTTAAAAGAAAAATGATAGTGTCACACTCCCATCTAAATGTGAAGCTGTAATAATCTCCGTTATATCTAAGATAACACGTCCTGACTCTCTAGCTTTGATTCTGTGATTCACCAGGTAAGTGAAGATCAGAAAGATAGTGCATATATTTCAGGAGAAATTTCATATTATTTTTTTAGTTATCAAAATACATTCCCAATAGATGTTTGTACATGAACATTTATAGTTCTACCTCTATTTATTATGTGTTTGGTGTCGGGAAGCACCTACGTATTTTTAAAGTTTCTGAAACAAGAGCTGGCAAAATACACCCTCAGTTCATTAAAAGAAATTCTTGGATAAAAAAGAAGGTGACCAAGGTTTATAGAGCTACCACAGTGAGGTAAGCTTTTCCTTTTCATTATCTTGGTTGTATCTCCAGTTTTCTGGGCTTTTACCACTGCTTTTGTAACACCAGGGTATCCTTGGATCTGTTGTGTAGCCCTGAATTCCCTTGATGCTACCTCCAGGGTTGGAAATTGAACCACCATTTTCTTTACCATTTCTGGTACCAACACTTCATTCCCAAGTGCTAACTGTACACAATCCAATGCCATGTCTGTTATGATTCTTGAGCATGACCATTTCTGGGATTATAATGAAGCAGCTCTTTCTTCCCTCTCTTCCATTCAGACAAAAAAAAATATGGCCCTATATCAGATTTCTAATCTCATCTATACTTTTTAAGGTTACAAAAGATTCTATAACTTTGTAGTCAAAGTACTACACAAGATATAAAGCATCCTACAACAACAATCTTATTAGCTCTTAGCTAACACATGCTAAATACTGAAGATGATGGTTAAAATAAGATCCACATTGGTGAACCTTTCAAAGGTATTATGTCTAATAATGTTTAGAAATTACAAAGTTTATTATTGGAGTTGGTGTTGGGTATCCAGAGTCACTATTCCAATACTATTTTCAATATAGAATGACCTAGGGTTGAGAAGGGGTTGAAAGAGAATCACTTGTTAATTACCTAGATCCAGGATCTGCAACTGTAGCCCACCAATGACTCACTGGTTTTAGTGAACAGTTTTGTTGGAACCCTGACACACTGTTTGTGGCTGATTTTCTGTTGCTCTGATCAGGTAAGTACTATACTTTTCATAGAGTCAACATGGCTCTCGAAGACTAAAATATTTACTGTCACAAAAAAGTTAGCTGATCTCTAATTTAGATTCTAAAACAAATGAATAAGAAAATCTTAACAAACCATTTTTTTTTCCAGATGTATTCCCTTATGAGAGCTAACTTTCTGAAGGAGAAAGCTTTATCAAAACTTTTAGAAATTAAACTTCGCATAATTGATTCTAGGTTTATATACGTAGGTGGCTTAAAGGGGGAATAAAGTACATTTGCAAGTACATTTGAAGTTCAAATATTTCCCAATTCTATTCATTTCACCATTATGTAACATCAAACACTCCATAATATATAGGGTTTATAAGAATCAAACCATTTAAGAACTGGCATTGAAATGCAAATTCCCACTAAATTCAGCAGGAACTAAACTCTATTTTTGTCTTTCTCCTCCCTGAATGGGACCTTAAGTTAACCAGAGACCCTTAGAAACTTCATATGACCATCTGTATTCTAATGCATGACATTTCTCAGGAAGTATTTTTTCACTTAACCACAGAGCTATTTACTGAGTTTTTGCAGTTGAATATGTTAAAGCATCAGAAAAAAATAATGTCTGTTTCAATTTCAAGAACTTAGGCCAGAACAAGAGCTTTTTCTAGCTGGTAAAGCTTCATGTGGCAAACCTGCTGAGTGTTCTCTGGCTCTGGTAAGTCTAGCTGGAAGAATTTGGGAAATCTTTTAGTCTTTTAGTTTACAATCTACGTGTGTGGCTCTGTGACAAGCATACTATGAGCTTTCCTGCCAGATAGTGTGATTAGAGAATTATAGATCCTTACAATGAATGAAGCCTTAGAAATTATCTAGTCCAACTTTTTTATATTGTATCTGGAGAAATTGCAATTAGGGGAGGTAAAATGCTTGGCCTAATGTCCCATTGCTAACAAGCAGCAGAGATGGGACTATAACCTGTTATTCCCAGGATTTTTCTTTTTACCATGTTCAGAACTAGTAAGAAGAGTTGCCCGAGATAAAGTTATGAAATAGAGAAAAGCTATCCTCAGACAATCACAATGAATCCCAAACCTCCCTTTGAGTGCATGCCTTAGCAGGAGGACTCGCACCACTGAATGAAGCATAAAAACCAAACTCATTAGTGTGGCCTACAGTTGAAGGCTTAAACTACCTATATATTCTCCATTCAATGCAACCACTTATATTCTTGGAATTCCAGGACAGCAGGCAGGCCAAGATATCTCCATGCAACCCAAGCAATCAAAGGCAGCTCTGGGGTAAAATATTGTCCTCACAAAACCCTGGACACTAGAATTCACTCAATTCCAAAAGAGTAAGTGTCTAGAAAAAAAGGAAGTCATCCTTTAAGTAGCAGACATTTTGACCACACAAGATACTCCAGGCTTTATTCCAGGCAATGGCTTATATCTTTTCATAGAAAGCTGAGGCCCAAAGGGACCCTGTGGAACAACTGACCGAATGATTCTGCAGTTTCAATTTTATGGCCCATAAAAGCAGTGAAGGAGTGAGCTCCTTGAAGCTAATTTTAATACTGCATGAAATCTCTGAGAAATATCTTATAGCACTCATAAGAACCATACATATCATACTCCCCTAACCTAGATTTTATCTAGAATAATGTTTATTCATATCTCATGAGTGGATGCTCTGATTGGCCAAGGATAACCTCAGAAAGATTTCTGAAAAATGAATAATGGTCCAGAAACATGTCATATAGTCATAGTTTTTATTCTTTCAAATAAGTAAATAGCAAGAAGTGATACAACCTAATATATTCAGAGTATGTATGAGGACAGTCAAACCCAAGTTTGAGGAAATATTAAAGGTCTACCCAAACTTATACAGCTTGCCAAGTTTCCCATTTCTAAGTCGGTGTTCCTTTCACTATGGTATACTGTTTCATAGCATGGAATCTTCTATCATATATTAGGTGCATGGCCTTGTTTTTCTCATATTCTGAAATGTTGCAAGAAATAACAAGGAAAAAGAGAGGGGCAGAGATAAAAATTATTTAGTGTATTTTTATGCCCCCCAGCTTATCCATAGACACGTACGTTTTTAAAATGTATAATTTCAAATCAAGATGTTTTCAGTTAAATTCATGGCAAAGTTAAACCAAAATGTTTATGTAATTAGCAGTATGAAGTGTTTTAGCTTGAATTTCAGCTTAAAATATTGATACAGCTGATTTTCAGAATGTGTTTAATCAATATTATGTAATATATAGATGGAAAACACTGCAGAAGAAATAATTTGGGAAAGGCAGTTCTTATGTCTAAAAATTCATCTATTGATCCAGGACAATCTGTCTTTATTATATCAATTATACTTCATGCACCTATTGGCAGAAAATCTAGAAAAATGCCACTTAACTAGGCCACAGAGGGAGGAAACAGGAATTTTTGTCTACTTTCAGCTTTAAATGAATTCTTAAAAAGGCTCTAAGAATTTGCATCATCTCAGTTTTATCTAGCTAGAAGTATGCACGCCTGCATATCATGATGTTTTCTTGGCTCTGCTGGGGCTGTGTATCTAACCTTGAGCCAATTTCTGTGTCAAAAGAGTATAGCCCTGCCTGTCCTGATTTATGAAGGATGGACTAAACCTATACTCTGAGAGTGGGGGAAACAGTGGACCCCTTCTTCCAAAATATGTAATAGAAAGTAGGGAAAATGACTATAAGATGACCAAGAGGCAAAAAATATCCATGATATAGCCACAGTAAGGAGTGGGGTGCCAACCCCATATGCCAGAGGTGGCAGGTTCAAACCCATCCTCAGCCAAAAGCTGCAAAATATATATATATATTTCTAAATGTAAAAAAAGGGCAAATGAAAGGCAGAATTGCAATTAGTTCATAATTTTGGCTCTCCAGCCAGCCTTTATAGGTTCAAATCCTCACTCTACCAAATACCAGCTGCGTGATCTGAGGCAAGTTACTTAACCTTTCTGAGTTTTAATTTATTCTTCTCTAAAAATGGTGCTGATAGTAATAATAACTACTCCAAGTCATTTGTGGTATTTAAAGGAGGTAAAACCCTTAAAGTGCTTAGAATAATGCCTGACTCATGGTAGCTACTCAACGTTAGCTGCTACTATCATTAGGATTATGATTATTAGACATGAGAAGCAAAGATAAATATTGTAAAAAGTCAGAGGAGGGAGATAACCCTGATAAAGGGAGTACACATTGGAAAAATTATGGACCTGCCCACCAAACAATGAAGAATGCATAATTATGATAAGTAGGTGAGGAGATAGATGACCTTTTGAGTGTTAGGAACAGTCTACACCAAAGTGAGACAGTGAGAAAGAGCAAAAGTCACAGACCAATGAATTTGACTGGACCAAAAGGGAAAATTGTAACAGGGTCTTAAATCCTAGCCTTTTTTTCAAAATATTGTACCTGGGTAGTTCTGTCAGCATGTGATCCTAAAATATAACTGAAAACTTTATTTTTTAAGTTTATATGTCTTTTACTATGAAATAGTTATAAATCTTCTGCTTTATTTAATCCATTCACTAAAAGTAATTTTATATAAAGACATTATTATATGAGTTTTATGACATAAAATTACTTTATTAAAAAAAGATTATAACAAGTGAGCCCTATGAACTCAGGAAGAACTATCTATCTTGCCAGTAAGAATGTGTTAATCTAAGGATTATTATTCTCATTTTAAAGGATTCTTACTCTACTGATCGTTCTCACCTTCTCCAAATCTGCTAACCTCTTTCTCACATCTCTCCTCAGAGACTTCATAAAAACAATGCTGTCATGATTACCATGTTATGAAAATACATAAATAACACAAAAAGAAAATCATATTTTTTATATTGACATTTTGTGATATTTTACATCTACCCTGGATAGGATTCAGCAACATTTTCTAGAAGGTAAGAATCCTATATCAGATTGGGTAATTATTATTTTAAGTTGCTTTCTACTAAAGAAGGGATTATTCTTTAACAAGTAGTCAAAGAAGCTCCTAACAAATCTAATGAAGTGGCACAACAATAAAATTTTATATTAGTCATTTATGAGTGGTAACACTGGAATTTCACCAGGGTAAAAAATAAACAAAATGAAAATTTTCCTATTTCAAATGCCTTTGTAATCAGCATGCTTACTGTTCATACATACATACATCCATAAATTCAAAACATGTTTGTGGAGGGGGAGCAAGATGGCGGCCCAGTAACAACTTCTATGCAACCAGGCACTGTGAGGTTGGGGAGAGAAGACTCCAGGCACCTGTGGCTCATGGGCTTTGCCCAGAAACATCTCTTTGGGGATGCAGGGAGACAGGAGAGACTTCTGGATCCCAGGAGGACAAAAGCCCTGGAGAAATGGCAAATGTTTGGATTTGGCCTGAAGCTGATACAGCTGTAGCTACAACCGCAGGGAGACTACAGACAGGGAAGACCTTCCCTACAGGTTGTTTTGTTTTTTTGGACTTGGGCATTAGGTTGAATTACCTTAGGAGAACTTGGGCGAGAATGCGGGTGATTTAAAGTGTTGTCCACAGTCTAGGACTGAGCCACTGGGCTGGAACAGAACTATCACTGTTCAGCTGTGGACCCTGCACAGCCATTGTGGGAGAGCTGCCCTGCAGGCTCCTCTCTCAGGGTCACAGAGTGAGGCCCAGGCTGGGAGACCTTGGGTGTTATCTAGTGACTTTGAACAGTCCCAAAGGCTGGGACTAAGACAGAGAGGAAGAGCAGAGCTATCAGTGTTTGGCAGTAGGACAGATGCCCTGCAGGCTCCACTCTCAGGGGCATAGAGTGAGGCTGGTGTTGGTGCACCTGATAAGTAGACAGCCACTTCAAGAGAGATCCCAGCAACAAGTGCTTTCCTGGGAAAGCCCCTGCTTACCCAAGGTTAACAGGCTAAAGTGTCTTTTATGTGGGCTGAGGAGAGATTCAAGCTCTTAAATCTGTGGGGTTTGAGGACAAAGAAGTCAGCAGAGGCCCCTAGTCTCCATCTTATAATCAGCATTGTGATAAGCATTTCATACCCCAGAAGATACCTTTTGCCCAGACAATATTCAGCAAGATATATATAATGCTTTGCTTTTAGATTTTCCTTTTTTCCTTCAACTTTCTCCCCCTAGATTTTTCATTTTGTTCCTTTCTTCATTTTTCTAGTGTAAATTTTCCATTGTTGCTTTCTTCAATAATAAGAACTTATTTTTGCTAGCATTTCTGCCTCTGCTATTTGGTTCCCCACCCTCCTGCCCCCAGTTTTATCCTGTAAGGTTTTCTATTTGCTTGCTTTTGTTTGATTTATAGTATTTTTATTTTTCCTCTCTATTGGGTGGAGATGGGTTACCATGTCTGCTCAGGTTGGCAAAGAGCTGATGACTTCAAGGGAACCACCCAACCTAGCACCCCCAGAGGTTGGGGGTTTTTATGATGTGGGTCATAGTACCCTATGTTACATAATACCCTTTATTACTACTGTCTCTCTCTTTCTGTGCCTCTCTTCTTTTTGTCAGTATTCCCTTTTACTCACACCCTTTCCTTTCTTTTTTAAAATCTTTTTTCCCTTCTTGCTCTTCAATCTTCTCATCTTTTTAGTCTTATACCAAAAAGGACTCATCAAAACCTTAGGTCAGTGGCATGGTAACTTAAAGAGCAAGAGGAAGTGAAAGGAAAATTAGGGTAAGGAAACAGATAAAACACTCATGAAGAAGAAACAGCAGAAAAATTCTGGCAACATGAAAAACCAGTCCAGAGCAAACTGCCCCTCAAGAGACCATGAGGTAGCTACTGCAGAGGATTCTACCTATAAAGAAATGTCAGAAATGACAGAAGGGGAATTTAAAATATAGGTGATGAAAACAATGAAGGAAATTTCTGAGAAAGTGTAAAACAACCAAAAGGAAATCAAAAAATACAATCAAATAAGAGATGAATGATATGAAGAATATAGAAAGAAATTAAACTAAGATACAAGGCACTAAAATGAGACCCTAGAACAGTGGTTCTCAACGTTCCTAATGCCTCAATGTATTTTCATTGTTAAAATGGGGTTGTGACTCACAGGTTGAGAACTGCTGCCCTACAACAACTATGCTTGATATATATATATAGAATATTCAATCCCAAAGATAAAGAATATACGTTCTTCTCATCAACCCATGGAACATTCTTTAAAATTGATCTATCCTAGGACACGAAACAAACCTCAGCAGAATCAAAAGAATTGAAATTTTACCTTGTATCTTCTCCGACCACAAGGCATTAAAGGTGGAACTCAACTCCAACAAAAACATTCAACACAAAGGCATGGAAATTAAAGAAACTTATGCTGACTAACAGTTGGGTGCAGGAAGAAATGAAAAAGGAAATCATTAACTTCCTTGAGCATAACAACAATGAAGACACAAGCTACCAAAACCTGTGGGATACAGCAAAAGCAGTCTTCAGAGGAAAATATATTGCTTTAGATGCCTACAGAAAAACAGAAAGAGAGCACATCAACAAACTCAAAAGCCATCTGATGGAATTGGAAAAAGAATAACAATCTAAGCCTAAACCCAGCAGAAGAAAAGAAACATCCAAAATTAAATCAGAGATTAGTGAAGTTGAAAACAAAAAGATCGTTCAGAAAATTAACAAAACAAGGAGTAGGTTTTTTGGGAAAAAAAAATAGATAAACCTTGGGCCAGACTAACTAGAAACAGAAATGTAAAATCTCTAATAACCTCAATCAGAAATAATAAAGGGGAAATAACAACAGATGCCACAGAGATAAAAGAGATTATCTCTGAATACAGAAACTCTATACCCAGAAATTTGACAATGTGAAGGAAATGGATCAAAATTTGGAAACACACTCTCTCCCAAGATGAGAGGCTAATTCAGGACACAACTCCCTTAATCATAGCTTCAGAGAAAATGAATACTTAGGAATATATTTAACAAAAGAGGTGAAGGACCTCTATAAAGAAAATTATGAAACCCTAAGAAAAGAAATAGCAGAGGATATTAACAAATGGAAGAACATACCATGCTCATGGCTAGGAAGAATGAACATTGTTAAAATGTGTATACTTCCCAAAGCAATCTACCAATTCAATGCCATCCCTATTTAATACCAACATTGTACTTTCAAGACTTGGAAAAAATGATTCTTCATTTCATATGGAACCAGAAAAAATCCTGTATAGCTAAGGCAGTTCTTAGTAATAAAAACAAAGCCAAGGGCATCAGCATACCAGCCTTTAGGCTGTACTACAAGGCCATAATGGTCAAAACAGCATGATACTGGCACAGAAATAGAGACATAGACATTTGGAATCAAACAGAAAACCAGGAAATGAAACTAACATCTTACAGCCACCTAATCCTTGAGAAACCAAACAAGAACATACACTGGGGGAAAGAATCCCTATTCAATAAATGGTGCTGGGAGAACTGGATATCCACATGTAAAAGACTAAAAGTGGATCCACACCTTTCTCTACTCACAAAAATTGATTTAAGATGGATAAAAGCCCTAAATTTAAGGCATGAAATGATAAAAATTCTTAAAGAAAGCATAGGCAAAACACTTGAAGATATCAGCTTGGGTAAAGACTTTATGAAGAAGACTTCCATGGCAATTGCAACAACAAAAATAAACAAATGGGACATAATTAAACTGAAAAACTTCTATACAACTAAGGAGACAACCTTATTCACCGTATTGGCAGAAGTAAAAACAAAGACAAATAGACAACCTACATAATGGGAAAGGATATTTTGAATCAGACAAAAGCTTGATAACTAGGATCTATAGGGAACTCAAATTAATCCACATGACAAAGCCAAAAATCTCATATATCAATGGGCAAGAGACATGAATAGAACCTTCTCTAAAGAAGACTAATGAATGGCTAGCAAACATATGAAAAAATGATCATCATCCTTAATTATTAGAGAAATGTAAATCAAAACCACTCTGAGATATTATCTAACCCCAGTGAGAATGGCCCACATAACAAAATCTCAAAACTGCAGTTGGTGGGACTGAAAACTAATGCAACCTTTTTGGAAGTAGGTATGGAGAAACCTCAAAGAACTCAAGGATCCCATTTGATCCTGAAATCCCATTACCGGACATCTACCCAAAAGGAAAAAAAAATCCTTTTATCATAAGGATACTTACATTAGACTGTTTATCACAGTTCAATTTACAATCTTCAAAATCTGGAAATAGCCTAAAAGCCCACCAACCCAAGAATGGATTAACAAGTTGTGGTATATGTACACTGTGGAATACTATTTAGCCATTAACAAAAGATGGAGACTTTGCATCCTTTGTATTAACCTGGATGGAAGTGGAACACATTATTCTTAGCAAAGCATCACAAGAATGGAGATGCAAGAATCCTATGTACACAATTCTCATATGAGGACAATTAATGACCTAGTACATGGTGGGGAGTAGGGGAAGGGGAGAGCAGAGAAAGTGAAGGAGGGAGGGGGTCGGAGAAGGGGATAGCAGAGAGAGTGAAGGAGGGAAGGAGTTGGGGGTCTCAGTGTGTGACACACATTTTGGGGGTGGGATACAATTATAAAAGGGACTTTACTTAACAAATTCAATCAATGTAACCTGGTTCTTTGTACACTCAATGAATCCCCAACAATTAAAAAAGCAAACAACCACCACGAAAAACATTTTGTGTTTTTTCCCTTTGAAATAGACATGACTACTGTATGTAGGCGTAGTACAAGGAGCTAAGAAAGCAACCACGTAGCCCAATCTTTGTGTGCCATCTTTGTTTATTATGGTTATAGACAGCAAATTCCCATAGTTTCTGATAGAACTACTATGTTAAATGGTTCTTACAAGGACATGGCATGTTGTTATAAGAATCTGATTTGGGGTTTATGTTCTGCCATTCCTCTGTCCAAATATATTCTTTTCTAGAATGGTCAGCTCCTTTGAGAAAACTTTCCTTCACTTTTCTCATCATCCTTTATTCTTACTCAGAAATAATCTCACTCTTATAAAATCACTTTTTCTGCAGCCCTTCTTTACCACAGAGAAGAACTAACTATGTTAGTTATTTGACTTTGTCACTCTCCAAGACAGTGGCTTATGCCAAGGTAAAATTTGTCATTTTTGGCTTTATGTGTCTAGAAGTTTCATAAATCTTTGCTGAATGGATGGATATGACAAGGGATCTGTGGGTAGTACTTCATCTAAATCTTATGCTTTTAAACAGTATACCTGTGAAGTTGTGCTCTCTGACTTCATGAAACACCATAAAACCTCCAGATCATTTTTCTACTGAGTCAAGTTTGGTAGTCACTTTAGGCAGCTATTTCTCATCCCTCAGTAGTTTGCATAAAAATCAAGGTTTTCTTCTTTTAGGTAAAAGGAATCCTCCTACCCCCATCTATTAGACAATAGTAATTGCAGTTGAGTCTTCTGAGAAAGGAAACAGGGCACCAACAGATTGAAAAGGAAAACCAATAAACTCAGGTTAACAAGAATCAAAAGTCAAAAGCATGCCAAATCTTTTTTTTATTTCCTTTTTTGAGACAGAGTCTCACTTTGTCACCCTGGGTAGAGTGCTGCGGGGTCATAGCTCACAGGCTATGGACTGTAAGCTATGGGCAAAATCTTAGGCTCAAGCAATTCTCTTGCTTCAGCCTCTCAAGTAGCTGGGACTACAGGGGCCCACAACAATGCTTGGCTATTTTTAGAGATGATGTCTTACTCTGGCTCAGGCTGGCCTCAAACCTGTGAGCTCAGGTAATCCATCCACCTCAGTCTCCCAGAGTGCTAGGATTAGGGGAGTGAGGCACCGTGCCCGGCTCAACCATGTGAAATCTTTTTAAAAAAATTAGAAAATAAACGTTTGGCTGGTATAAAGTTTAATCTTATTGTCACATTCTGATTCCACTTGAATGCTAGAGTTGTGACTGGTGTTATTTCCAGGCATGAAGTTGTTGCTCACATTACTAATTTGTGCTTGTTAGCAACACTGAAATTTACATTAGGGCAGTGTGGCTTGCTCCCCTGAAAACAGATTTAATTTAATTCTTGGTTTTCATTGTAATGGAAATTAAATTTGTTGTGTGTGTGGAAAGAGAGACAGAGAGATTGATTAATGGTGCAGGTTGAGTTCCCCAGAAAGCCAACTAAAGCAGAGAATAGCAGGCAGGTTTCAAGGGAGAGTTCTCAGAGGGGAGAAGGAACAAAGTATGATTGGGCAGAGGAAAAAGGAGAGCTGTACTAAGTGTCAAAAAGGCCTCAGCCAATATCATGGTAAGTTCTGGATTTGGCAGAATCTTTTAGAATTTTTCTAAGTTGGAAGAGAGGACTGGGCCTCTATATCTTTATGTCCCCCAGATTCTTCCTATGTTGACCAGTCCCTGGCTGAAGGTTGCTGTGGGGATGTGAACTTGGATAGTCCTCTTTCAGCCAAGTAATTCCTGTAGAGGACCAATGAGTAGTAAAGGGCTGTTAGCCAATGATACTTCCAGAAGCTGGTGAATAAGTTCTGTCCTTCAGAGGACTGGTGGCATAGCATAGTGATCTCGACAATTAAATGGCATAAAAATATGTCACATAAAATTATTTTTTCACAAAATCTTGTGTTTGAGAGATGGCAGCAGGAAAGATCACTGAGAATCAGCAAATCAGTACCTTGAATTGTCCATCTTTTCTCATGTAAAAAATGAACTTGAAAATCCTATTTCAAAATCCTATCAAAAGTTAAAGTGGTTTTGCTTATTTTTATTGTTTAATTTGGTTTTGTTTGCATAAGCTATAACTGATCCTTTGGGGAAAAAAGTCTTTCAAAGAACATTTATAAATTAAGGATATTTATATTTTTCATATGAGGAAGCAATGCAAATTTGTTTCTTACCTAATATTTCTTCAGACATTACATTTCTGTTTCAGTTATTATAGATTTAAAACTGAGAGTGATCATTTATGCTTTTCCCAACAAGAAACTTAGAAGCAAATCTTCTTTGTTGTGATTAACTTCTGCCCAAAATTATAATAGATTTGAAAAGAAAGGAGGATGTATGGTATCATCATAGTGATTTGGGGTTTGCTGAAGACTTGCCCTCACAAGATTCCTTTGAGGTACAATCCTACAGGCCACTGCAGGATCACAACTCTGTTGAAATGCAAATGAAGTGTCAGGAAGAAAAATTGTACTGGCAGGTGAGGCTGAAAAAATCAGCTCATCTAAATCTTGACCTTCTTGAGCTTCTTTTCATATATGGGCTCATTGGAATCTTTGACAAATATTTGGAATCTATGAGTATTTGATGAATACTTCTGCTGCAGTAGAACTGAAATTAATGTAACATTCTAGATTTCATCAAAATATACAGATTGTGTGGAACTGGCAAGAGTTTTATGTCATTGAATTGACAAACTTTGACATATTCTTCTCTTCAAAATAGCTGATTAGGTTTTATTCAGGAAATTTCACCACTCAAGGTATAAGTCAGGTAAAGGAGAAGCTGTCTATTTAAGGCTACTATACACAGATTTGTTTAGCGTACTGATAAGAGGAGGCGATGTAAATTCTAATTTTTTTAACGAAGAAAAAATTTAATGCTTTAAAGGATAGACCTTCTAATGTTCTGGAAGCAATTTTGTGTGTGTGTCCAGGAAAGACTTGCAACATGGAACTTTTGCTGTTAATTAAAGGATATAGATCACTACTATTTCATTCATGATATGCTATCACATCTCCTGATAGGAAAAAAGAATCAAAGGAGCCACATAGTCACATCCTGCATAGTGCTTTATTTTTTGGCAAGGCAGGTGAGAGAAGAGTTCTGGCTCTGGGCTCTGGCTCCAGCGAGAGTTCTCCCTACTAATTCGCCTCCTCATCAGCCCTGATTTTGATCAGGAGTGAAGTGACTCCTTTGGACTTCATGTGGGATGGAACCTTAGACACTCACTGCTATGGGCCCTTAGGGCAGGCTTAAATGACAGATGGCTGGTGAAACCATCCACCATTGAGCCTGGGATGCCCTAAAGAGTTGAAGATCAACTGACTCTCTCTCTCCCTTCACAGAACTCCTGGTTCTGTTAAGACCACTGAAACCTTCCCTATTACTTTTAATGCTATATTCTTCCTTTTGAGTATTATGTTTGTTTATTTGTTTTTAGTAACATGAAGGGCTACCTCATCAAGTTAAGGGCCTGACAGAGATAAAGGGGAGGGGTTGTTTGTTTTATTTAGTCTAGTTTTATTTTATGTTTTTCATAAGATTTTGGGGAAATTTATTATTACTCACTACTAAATTAGGGCAACTTTGGGTGAAGGCAAATTGATTAATACTTTCTCAATGAACCTGGTACTGTTCATTTGGCCTGCATAATTTTCTATTAAAAGTAAATCAAAGATGATTACACATGCATGTGGTGTGAATAGTTCAATAGTTCACAGAAAACCAGAAGTTCCCAAACCCTCTCATCCCATTTCTTCTGCACTCTAGTCTTCTGTCCATTTTTTTAGCAATCACTTTCTCAAAAATAATGTATCTATCATACCACTTTCTTGATCTTCTAGTTCTAGGCATTATCAATTAGTTTCCTAGTATAACAGATAAGTCTTTAGCTTATTTTTATATTCTATTCCTTACCACACACATCATCTCCCCGTCTTTCTCTCTCCTAGTATGGCAACATTATTCCTCTGTTTCAATCAATATTCAGCATTCACAATATTGGGACACCTGAGCCATGTGGTTTATGATACATATTTTCTACACAAGTTTTGCTTTCCTTGGAGTTAACGATTTGATTTTTTTTTTTTTGGCTCTCTTTGTTTTCTACATATTTATCACTTATACAAATACAAATTCATCAACAATTGTGTGCAGTTTTCTCTCAATAGTTTTGATACGTCATGTGGACTATCAACTAATCATGACAACTTCTCCCAGAGCCTTCTACCTGCTCTAGGCAGGGTGCCTAGTGAACCTAGTGCAGACCCCTTATCCTGAACTGTCCCTTGGACATTATCTCAGCAAGAACATGTGGTACTCACTCCAGTTCTATCTTCATTTCCTGAATCTCCTGTTTTCATTTTTTTTTTTTAGCTTTATTGCTTCTTTTTGGTGCACCATATCTTGTAGTAGATTCCTTAGAAAAGGTACATAAGAGGGAAACACATTCTTAGAGATCCCTCATGTCTGAAAAAATATATTTTTTGCTCTTGACTTTACTAGAAGTTTGACTGGATGTAGATCCTGGATTGGAAGTAGAATTCCTTTAGAATTTTTTTTTTTTTAGAGACAGAATTCCTTTAGAATTTTTTTTTTTTTTAGAGACAGAGCCTTTTACCTTATTCCCCTCAGTAGAGTACCATGGCATCACAACTCACAGCAACCTCCAACTCCTGGGTTTAGATGATTCTTTTGCCTCAGACTTCCAAGTAGCTGGGACTACAGGTGCCCATCACAATGCCCAGCTATTTTTTTGTTGCAATTTGGCCAGGGCCGGGTTTGAACCCATCACCCTTGGCGTATCAGGCCAGTGCCCCACCAACTCGGCCACAGGCACTGCCCCTCCTTTAGAATTTTTAAGGCATTGCTCTACTGTCTACTAGCTTCCCAAATCCTCCTGATAAGTCTACAGTCATTCTGGTTCCTGATCTTTTGAATGTTATTGTCCTATTTTGTTTTCTTCTTTTCTTTTCTTTTTTAAAGGCCAAAAGAATCATCTTTCTGCTTGAAGTGTGATAGTATTATAAAACTTCAAGGTCTGGAGACTCATGTCCTTCAGTTCTGGGAACTGAAATTAGTTGATGTGCCAAATTTCTCCCTCCATGGCCAGTTTCATTCTCCATTTTTCTTTTCTTTTCTTTCTTTTCATAGTTTTTTGAATACAACTGTTTAATCTCCTATATTAATACAATAGGTGCTATATACATGTCTTTTCACATTTTCATTTAAATTAATAGAAATTAAATAAACTTTTAAAATTCAGTTTCTCAGTCACACTAGCCACAGGTAGTCAGTGGGTTCTGTATTAGACAGCACAGGCATAGACCAGCTCCAATGTCACTGAAAATTCTAAGACAGTGTAGCCCTAGATAGTCCTCTAATTTTCTTATCTTTCTTATTTTTTATACCTTTAACACTTCTAGGCTGTTCCTCAACTTAAACTTCTAATCTTCATATGAATATTTTTAAAACCATAATTATTTTCTTAATTTCAAAAACTGTTTTCCATAGTTTGAATTTGTTTTTCTCACAGTGTCTTGTATTGAACGGATTTTACAGATATCCTCATCTATTTGGAGATAATAAATCTTAAGTATTGTTATTCCCAAAGAGTTTCTTTTTACTCAAGGTGCTTTCTTTTCTTTGTTTCCATTGGTTTAATCTTTTCCATTAGAAGCTCTCAGCAGAAGTCTTGGCAGATTTTGACATCTCATGTTTAAGAGTAGAGCATGAGAAATCTGAGGAGAAGACCTGAGCACAGGTGCAGGATGTGTTGGATTTGCTGTTTGCTGTAGGGTGATACAGCTGGACTCAACAAGTTTTGATACTAATATATTCAGAACTTTCTCCTGGGTGAAAGGTTCCAGACCCAAAGATAAAAATCATTCTGAGATGCCAGACGAATGGAAGATGGAGATTCGATTCGTGCAAAGTGGATTTTATTCCACCTGGAGTGCAGGTGAGATTTCCTGACTAGGGAGAAATCCACATGGACAGGGATGGCCGACAGGGATATGAAAGGTTAGGGCAGCTAGGATTGGTCTGTCCATAGCTTTACCTGGGCAGGTTGGTGGGACAAGGTTAGGGAGGCCTGGATTGATACATTCACTATTTCCTGGGAGGTACATGCTTCCCGGGAAAGGGATTGTTCCTAGATAGTTCAAGGACTTGATTCTATCACTGGGCTATTCAGATTATTTTGAAAAGATATTCCAAAGCTTTATTGAGAAGGTATAGACTTCTTGACTATCAGCATTCCAGGAGCCAAGAGGAGGAAGAGGACTGGGGGACTTAGGATTTGAGATACAAATGTTCACTTACTATCTTTTTTTAGTACTGCCTGGTTTAGGCCTCAACTTTCCTACCAAGAAGTGATGTATTGGACACTGTGCTCTGCCCTCCATATCCCCTTTCAGGATCAAAGGCTCCTTCTGCTGTTGGGTGTGTCATTGGCTGAAGAGGGTCATTTTGCCCATGATCATGCACTGTTTGTAAGGACAGCTGGCCTAATAATTGGTCAGTGTGAATGTTTATAAGTGTTCAGGCCTCTCAGCTTCGGGAAATTCTGAAAGGTCATCCCAGTTGGGAGGCCTTTCTCTGATGATGTCAGAAGCCAGTGCTTTCTGCTCATTCTTGCTTTATGTCTTTCCCACTCAGATAAACATTGATCTCACTAATCTTGTTCCCAGCAAACATGGTAAGTTTGGGAAGGGTAATAGTCTCATCGCACATATTAAGGGGAAATTTATGGATCTAGAAACCCCTTCAAAATGCCATCAACTTATTCTTCTGTTTTTAGTCTTACTGTTATTGTCACTTGCAGACGTGCCTATTCTTGAGTGTCTGGAAGGTTTTATACTGAAAATTGTGTTGCCACTAGGTCTCACCACTGCTGGTTAGGATTTAAGTTTCTCAAATCTATTAAGTTGGTTCACACACATTCATTTGCTCTTCAGCTTCTAAAATTTTACTATTGTTATCTTTTCTAATATCTTTGGCCTATGGGTTTATCTCTTTTTTTTGAGACAGAGTCCCACTATATCATACTTGGTAGAGTGCTGTGGCATCACAGTTCACAGCAACCTCCAACTCTTAGGCTTAAGCAATTCTCTTGCCTTAGCCTCTCAAGTAGCTGGGACTACAGACACCTGCTACAACGCCTAGCTGTTTTTTAGTTGTCATTGTCATTTAGCAGGCCGAGGCTCATTTGAACCCTCCAGCTCTGGTGTATATGGCCAGCACCCTAATCACTGAGATGCAGGCGCTGAACCATTAATAAAAATTCTTCATTGTTGTTTTAGTGATGTTTTAGAAATATACACATCTAATCTGCCAGTTTCCTCTTGTAAACCTCACTCTACATCTAGAACTTTTGACATGTTTATTTGTAGGCCACAGTATATAGTAAAATAGGAACAGTCATCGTTAAATCTTTCTGATTGCACTAACTCAAGAAAGGAAAGTAAGGAATAAAGGAGTTCTGTCTCTTAAAATCTGATGTATCTTTGAGGATGTAAGTGCATGGAAACTATCAGATTGAAGTTCAGCGTGGATGGAATTATTACAGGTTTTGCAAGTGCAGGATGATCAAGGCTGATTATGGATTGAAAAGTAGACATTATCTCAAGGAGTATGGTGGCTCGTGACTTGAATGACAGTCATAATTATTTTTAAGAGTCATTATGATGGGGTAGAAAACATAAAATGGAGACACTTAAGAGCTGTCCTTTCAATAAACTCAGTATTGATGAGATATAATATGCATTAGTATGTACTGTTCTAGACTTAAGAGGAGTAAAATGAACTTCAAGAGGGCTTATAAGAAAATAACAAATATGATTAAAGGATTGGGGATGGAGAGAGCCTAAGTAGTAAACAGATGAACAAAAATGTATTCAGAAGAAAAGAATAAGATGATTTTTTGATGGCCCTAAAGCATATGAGGCAATACTCATTCTTTTACACATTTCAAAGTGTTTTTCCTGAGATTTAATGGGATAATTGGTAAGGAAAAGTACCTTACTGATAGCAAGACATTTAATGTTAGTTATTTTTCCTCATAAAGAATTCAAGCATGATAAAATGGTTTTGAATTTCTATAAGAATAAAGCTTTACAGAAGAACTTCCTAGAAACTAAGATTATTATAAAATGGATGTATTGCCTTAAACAAATTACTGAAATTTACATAAAAATATGAATATGTGACATTTTATGTATCTATCTATCTATACACACACACACACACACACAGAGTGGACATAAAGTTCACATGCAATTTACTACGTTAAACTATTTTAAATTGCATGTGATCTTTATGACCACCCTGTGTATTACTCTGTGTGTGTGTGTGTGTGTACCTGGCATTCCCTTCTGGATCTTTGCATAGATTTCCTAAAACTGTTGGAATTTCCAAAGTGATGTGGTGAGAGGAGTGTCTTTTGTTATTCAAAATAAGCCTCTTTTAATCCTATTTGAATTTATGCTGATGAGGTGACTCTTAGGCATGAAGCCTGGCTGCCAGAGGAAACAACCACTTGATTAGGGGACTGGAACATTCCCCAGGCGGTGGATTTAATTCATTACCAATGGCAATGTCTTAATCAATCATACCTATACAGGGTGTCCACGAAGTTTGGGTGCAATTTACTATTTTAAACTATTTTCAATCGTACAGAATCTTTATGTCCACTCTGTATAATGAAACCTTATAAAAACCCAAAGTGACAGGATTTGGAGAGTTCATGGGTTGGTGAACACACACCCACGTGCTGGGAGGGTAGAGCACCCCAACTCCGGGGACAGAGGTCCCTGTGTTTAAAACCATTTTAGACTTCTTGCATCCTTTATAACATCCTTTGTAATAACTTAGTAAAAGTAAATCAAGTGTAACTCTGAATTCTGTAATTAGTTATAGAAAATTATTCAACCTGAGGAGGGGGTCATGGAAACCCCAAGTAGCCAAGTTTGACAGAAGAGGGGGCAACCTGACACCTACTACTTTTAATTGGCATCTGAAGTGGGGTCAGTCTTATGGGATTGAGCCCTTAGCCAGAGGGTTTCTCTTTACTCCAGATAGTTAGTGGGAGAATTCAATTAAACTGTAGGTGTCCACAGAGAATTAGAGAATTGGTAGATGTGGAAAACCCACACATTTCATGTCTTTTCTCTACCTCTATTTGGTTGGAAATACATCGATGTGTGAAAGATCTTTCTCCCTGTAAACAAACCTAGAAAGGGTGTATTTCCTTAGCTCTTCCTTTTTTTCTGTATTTTCCTATTTTTTCCCTTATTTTACATGACCATGTAATATTTTTTAATGGATACAAACTGTATTTTCATTTTTTAACTGCAACATATTATGTGTCTATTGTTTTATACAGTGATGTAGGGACTTTGTAATGTAGAGATTATAGAAAATAACACTTGTGTTCAAGTCCCTTTCTAATTTTGTGACTGCCAGTAGGTTACTTAACTTTTGAAAACATTGGTAATAATACTACCTATAACATAGAGGTGTTGAAAGCGTTAAATTAATAAGTGGCAAGCATTTAGAAGAATACCTGGTAGGCACTCCATACATTTTAGATATTATTTTCCAAAAGTTCTCAAGGTAGCTTTAAAAAAAATTAGAAAAGCATTATAAAACAAGCAAAGTAATTTAGGCAACAAGTAGAACATAATGAAATAAAGCTCAAAAGCATTAAAAATGTATTATTAATTTTACTTAATAATGCAAAATTTCTAATTCTCAATCAAAAAGAGGAAAATGTGGTTGGATATAATAATCATAGTGCCTATAAATTAAAACAACCACCACCAAAACTCATATCCTAACCTAAGAGAAATGTTTTCCCAAGAGTCTAATAAAGGAGTCACTGGGCTATTTTTCTTATTTATTAGAAAATACAAAAATGTTGTATAATTTCCATTCTAAAAAACCTTGAAAATTAAATGTCTAAATGTTAATAAGCACCTAGGGGTATAAGTTTCCTTGTGGTAACTAAGCATGTTTTTTGTTTTCTAAACTGTGGAAATAAAGCACAGGTGTATCACAAAAACACTCCAAAGCAAGAGCTTATATTTCCCCCGCTGAGTTGTAGGTAAACAGATCAACAGAGAAAGTTCTAAAGCCTTTGAAGCTGACCATGTTTCTCTGTCTTCATCAACTCACCCCATGTTGAGTCTTCCTACAACTAATGTATGTGTCTCAAATTCATCATTTAAATATAGCTTCATTACTTTGCTGTGCTTACACAGGGTGGCCATGAAGTTTATGGCCACCTGTATAATACATGTCCATATTTATTTTAAATTTATTTCCAAGGAACCTACTTATTTTCATTTAGATTATTTAAATAACATCTATGGATTATATGTTTACTAATATATATTAAAACAGTGTCTTTTTTTCCTTTAGAAAATTTTTTATCATCTGAAACCACTGCGTTTACTATCCGCAATATTCATGATTCTACTACTTTTTGGAAAATTTGACACAGATGTTCAAATTAAAGTTTATTGTTAAATGTGAAGATAATAATCTCTGATCTGGAAATGAAAAAAAATATATTTACTTGTTAGACATAAAAGACAAGAAGGGAAGTTTTTAGGAGCACATTAACCTCAGCCACTAAATCAAGCCATGTATTCTTGGCTGGAGTGGCTGATTCCTTTACTGCCTTGTTCCTAGGATAATGTTAAGCTTTGCCCACTAACTTATTCATGCTACAGATCAAAATTCTCTAAAATAATAAGCTAAAAAAATTCTTCCTATTTTGGAAAAAAAATTTATTTAGCATCATGATAGCTGTCTATGAAGGAGAGGTTTAGTTAGATTCATTTCCTATGTTCATTTTTGAAAATATGTGGGGGATTATACATTTTTATATTTAATTTGGACTTTTCTATTTACTAATTAAGATGAGTTTCTTATTTTATTTATTTATTTATTTATTTTTTGTGACAGACTTTCAAGCTGTTTCCCTGGGTAGAGTGCCATGGCATCACAACTCACAGCCACCTCAAACTCTTGGGCTCAAATGATTCTCTTGCTTCAGCCTCCCAAGTAGCTGGGACTATAGGCACCTGCTAAAATACCTGGCTCTTTTTTGGTGCAGTTGTCATTGTTGTTTAGCTGGCCCAGGTGGAGTTCGAACCCGCAACCCTCAGTGTATGAGGCTTCACCCTAACCACTGTGATACAGGCACTGAGCCAGGTTGAGTTTCTTGATATGTTTATGTTCAATTCATATTTCACCTTCTTTGGACTAATTATACTATGTGTCTTTTCTATGTTGAATTATTTTTCTTTTAATTACTTATTTATAGAAGTTCCTTATATGTTCTTTATACGAACTGCTACTCAGGTTTTTTGTGTTATAAATGTCTTTTCCAGACTATTACAAGATAGGTCTACAGCTGGTCTATGTACCTTGCTTGTATCCCAAATAAATATCTCTGCTTTCCAGAGCTGAGTAACTGTCCAAGCTCAGGAAAGTACTTTGACCAGAGCTCCTTTAGCCCAGGGGAGCTAAGAGTGGTAACAGAGAACTGTGCCCAGACATGTGTCCTATACATCACAGATTTTTGGGTCATACTATGCATTGTACTACATGAAAACTGACATGTGCCCTGCCTTAAATGAGGTGGTCTTCTGCACATATGTAGTCTAATTAATGTGTGGAAATCATTTCAGTTTGTTCATATTTTTTTGCTTAAACTGTTTGTGTCTCTATTTACAATGACATTAGTTTGTCAATTTCTTTTTCATGCTTTTCTAGATGTCCTTGTCTCAAGATTATATTCTTTTTCTGTCCACTGAAAATTTGTTTATGTTTTGGTTTATCTGTTAATTAAATGTTTGGGAATACTCACCCACAAATTCATTTGAGCTTAGTATTTTTTTTGAGAAAATTTTAAATTGATTCAATATTTTTTGATAATTATGGGATAATTAAAATATTCTTTTTCAATTTTTTCTCTCCTAGTCAGCTTTTATGAATTTTTCCACAAATTTCCAATTTCATTTTTTAAAAATAGTGGACATACAGTTTTTATTATCATCTTGTTAATCTCTGTTGCACCTAAGCCACTTTTTCCATTTCTATTTCATTAATTTTTTCAAGTGTTTAAATGGATACAAGATTCTAGGTTGGCAGTGATGTTGATTCTTAATCAACACTTTAAAGATCCCATCACACTCCATTCTAGCTTTTACTGCTGCTGTTGAGAGGAGAGGTATCAGTTAAATTGGCTTTCATTTGCAGATAAACTAATTTCTCCAAAACCGGTTTTAAGATCTTTCTGTAGGCTCGGCACCTGTGGCTCAATAGGCTAAGGCACCAGTCACGTACACCTAAGGTGGCGGGTTCGCATCCCCAGCCCGAGCCCGCCAAACAACAATGATGGCTGCAACCAAAAAATGTCCAGGCGTTGTGGCGGGCGCCTGTAGTCCCAGCTATTTGGGAGGCGGAGGCAGGAGACTCGCTTGAGCCCAGGAGTTGGAGGTTGCTATGAGCTGTGATGCCATGGCACTCTACCCAGGGGGATAGCTTAAGGCTCTGTCTCAAAAAAAAAAAAAAGATCTTTCTG
>CAUYQV010143911.1:0-18004 GCA_963574575.1 Galagoides demidoff
TTGCAGTTGTTTAGCAGGCCTGGGCCAGGCTTGAACCCACCAGCCTCAGTGTATGTGGGTGAGATATGGGTGCCAAGCCAAGAAATAATTAACTTTTATTGACTTCTTTAATGCATTATAATTATAGTAGAACCTCCATAGCTGACCACCTCCCTATAATTGACAACCTTAAGTTGAACTAATTTTCACAGACTATAGACATGGACCACATTGTTATCAGTACTGTAGGCCTGGTTTTTGTTGACCAGTTTGTTATCAACATACAGAGGTTCTACTGTATGTTTTGTCTCCAAAAAAAAAAAAAAAATTTTTTTTTTCTTTGGTTTTTTGAGATAGTCTTATTTTGTCGCCCTCAGTAGAGTGCCATGGCGTCACAGCTCATAGCAATCTCAAACTCTTGGGCTTAAGCAATTCTCTTGCCTCAACCTACCAAGTAGCTGGGACTACAGGTGCCTGCCACAACACCCAGCTATTTTTTTGTTTGTAGTCTTTGTTGTTTGGCAGGCCCAGGGCAGGTTTGAACCCACCAGTCCTAGTGTACGTGGCCTGCACCCCAGCTGCTGAGCTACAGGTGCTGAGTCAGTCGCTAAGAATTTTTATTTTTTTGTATTATCTTTTTTGGAGACAGAGTCTCACTGTGTTGCCTAGCCTAGAGGAGTCATGGCATCAGCCTAGCTCACAGGAACCTGAAACTCCTGTGCTCAAGCAATCCTCCTGCCTCAGTCTCCCCAGTAGCTGGGACTACAGGTACCCCACCACTACATCCAGCTAATTGTTCTGTTTTTAGTACAAATGAGGTCTTGCTCTTGCTCAGACTAGTCTGAAACTCTGGAGCTTAAGCAATTCTCCCACCTCTGTCTCCCAAAGTGCAAGGATTACAGGGATGGTTACAGACACAAACCACTACACCTGGCCAAGAATTTTTATCTCTTAATATGAATTGTTAGATGACAAAATAATAGATTCCCAGGTAGTTGATTCAGTAATAAGTGTATGTGCACTTGAGAGTACACATTGTGTCTTAGCATTCTGGGTGTTCAAGGAATATGGATTGCTTGAGCTTAGGAGTCTAAGCATGAAGAAAACCCATCTCTACTAAAATAGAGAAAAACTAGTCAGGTATTGTGGTAGGCACCTGGAGTCCCAGCTAATTGGGAGGTTGAGGTAAGAGGATCACTTGAGTCCAAGAGTTTGAGGTTGCTGTGAGCTATGACACCAGGACTCTCTACACAGGGCAAAAGAGTGAGACCCTGCCTTAAAAAAAACAAAAAACAAGACAAACAAACAAGAAAAGAGTTTACATGTGCATAAAACAGGGTGGGCACATGTGTGTTCCTCTTATAGTTTTCTCATTACACTGACACTACAATAACTAAGAAAATATTTCTACATCCTTTACTCTTAGCAAAGTGGTAATGAAAGCCAAACATTACAATCGAGGAGTATTTACAAAAATCATTATTTTTATCATGTTCTTATAAAAACATATTCCTTTTACCAGATTTCTATCATTGTCATCCCAGGCTTGATCCAGCTCATAACATATTTTCTAACTTGTCGATGTGCTTCTGCAGCTTCTCGAAAATCATTCCAAATCTCTTCACTGGCCTGATCTAAGGCTTTCTTTTCTTCACTTGTAGTTCTCCAAGCAGCTGTTCGCCTTTAGAGTAGGCATAGTATTAAGTATTAGTCATTTAAAAAAAGAAGAACAAGCATAAAAGTTGAAGGAGATAATATACTAATATAAGACATTTTAGATAAAGAACAAACATTACATATTCAGTTTCTTTATATCAACAGTTTCTGAAATAAAGTCACATATACTTGCATTCAACCCAAATCAAGTTAAATTTTTTGTAACACTCAGGAGGAAAAAACTTAAAGTGAGATTTTATTCACAGGAAACCTAATAGAATGCCAACAAAAAATAGTAAGAAAGGAAAGAACCAGAAAAGTCAGAGAAGAGTCCTAGAGACAAAGTAAGTGACAAAAAAATATCATCCTTCCACTTGAGGTAATATATACTTAAGAGTCATCAAAACAGCAAAACAATTTTTATTTAAAACTTCGCCAACAGGTTAAATATGAACCCTAAGATCTGACCTAGAAATATGCATATATGTACTCAAAACATATATTATGTGCATGTGTAGCATTTTTCTAATTCAATATATATTAGAGGTAATCTTCCTTGAAAGATGTGGCTCAGATTTTGAAACTGTCACACACAATTTTTTATTCAGTATCTGGAAATGAGAGCTAGAGTCTTTAAGCAATACATTTTCAAAAACATTAACTGTTTTAGAATAAAAATCTTTAAAAAACGTTACACCTTTCAGACATTCTCAAATAATACTGAATAATATATAATTCACAGCTCAGTGATTACTGAGTTATACTAGAGTATAAAAGTGATGCCTTCAAGAAATTACTCTATTTTTACCTCTAGCTCAGTGGACAACAAACTACGGCCTGTAGAAAAATCCAGTATGGTGCCTGTTTAGTAAATAAAATGTTATTACAATATAGCTGTGCCCATTCATTTATGTACTGTCCACAGCTACCTTCAGAGGTAGCTGCCATTATACCTATCAAAGTATAATGGCAGAGCTAGGTAACACTCAAGGCCTAAAATACTTACAATATGGTCCTCTACAGAAAAAGCTTACCAACTCTGCTCTAAACCCTAGGCTCCTTAACTTAATGTTCCACAATGCTTTCTAAGCCTTTCTGTGTGTCACTGTCCAGTTTTCACTATGATTACTTCCAAATGCTGCTACTACTTGTATGCCAACATCTAGAACCTCTCATTTGATATAAACGCCCAAAGGAGCTGTCCTGTGTGACTTTATGTCCTAGGGGTACCTTACTTAATCATCATGGAGATTTCTTGTTTTCTTTTGGAAATGTATTTTAGATCTATCTACTAATGTTATCATATAACCAAATATGACAGTATCACCACTTGAGAGTCAGTTTTAAACTCCCTAAGAATTTAAATGTGTATGGATTACTTATAGGAATACTAAAAACTCAGGCAACTTCTAATCAAAGAGTTCAAAGAAACACCCATCAAAAAATAAGACCCTCAGACTAGAAATTAACAAAGTAAGAGTCTTTAAAAAATACATTCTCTAGAAGTAGTTCAACTTTTTCAATTGCAATAAATTGACAATTGCTAGTTCCATGCTAGGACAGACAAGCTAGGCTATGAGGGTGCCACAATCTTGACCTGTCCTCTGGTGGTAAATCCAACCCTTTCTTTCCCACTAATGCAAAAATCTTCCCTGGGAGCTAAGAACCTGAATGTTCTAAGTATAAATTTTTCTCAGGCACAAGAGTACTAGTTACATCCCCAGATCAATTTTTAAACAAAATGTATCATAAATGTTCATCACTTACATGGGCCAGTTGCAATCAGTAGTATAGACTGACATATCTGCCTCAAAAGTCAAAAGTTTTGGGGGGGAATCAAAACATCAGCAAATATTTAAAGTGATAAGATGAGAGACTATGTTCACAGAACACTGGTGGGTATCATGTACCTAGAGCTGTGATGGTGGAATTGGTCATTATAAATTCCTATTCCTGTCCTCCCCCTATTCAATTGTCAGAGTCTTCAAATCCCCTTCTTAACGGTTACAACACTGAATGTAACGTAATTCAATTTCAAATGCTATTTTACTACATTTTAGAATTAGAACATGATACATTAAAGATCTCCAATGCTGATGAAATCAATAGACCTCATGAACATCTTATACTTCTGAAGGTTGCGTAGCTAACTCTTAGAAGCAGTTGATTCTTCAAAAGATTATTGAATGATCTGGCACCAGTGGTAAAGAACTAGCAACCAGAAGCTGGATTAAAGAAACTCATTGGCTGAATGTCTCGAGTTATTCACAGTACTTGAGAAACCTACTGTCAGGGTCTGTAATTATAATTACACAGCTCACAGCAACCTCAAACTCTTGGACTCAAAATGAGGACAAAGAATATCTTTTTCCTACATTTGATCTTTTGATTTTTCAGTCTATTCAATAAAAATACAGAAGATAAAAACCATAATAACCATTCTAAACAAATAACAATTAACCAAAAAGGTAATTAATTCATCCAACTGACAGAGGGAGAGCAGAAATGTTTTCTAAATACATTATAATATTATGCTTAAGAACAAAACTAACAAAACAAATGCTGGAAAGATAATTTTCACAGGATGTGTTTACAAAGTATGTAAATACCTCCCATCTCTTTGATATTTCAATATTTCATAATTTTTATCGATGGATGTATAAGAGCAGGAAAATATAGGTAAAACCAATATAGTGTATATCAAATATATATTATATACTTTATATAAATATATGGCACATATTTAAATTTATAAAATATATATTATTTACCTACAAATATATAATACATGTATAACAAAAGTATCTGAATATTAATTCATTTCAAACAGTCATAAATATTTCTGGATATTTTAAATATTGCATGGATAATTTAAAAGCACTATTTCCAATATACATATAAACCATTTAAAAATGTATGCTTTTGGCCCCAAAATAATTAAAATACAGGCAGATATGATACAAATTCCTTCCTTTAAAAACTGGTACTTACTAAAGGGTAAAAAAATAAAACATGTTCAAAGTTTGCCTATAAAAAGAAACTACAGTTGATTCCCAGTTGATAAAACTTTTTATAGAATAGTATCAGTTAATAAATGTAGATAAATGTAGATATAATGATAGAATTAGAAACCCACTATTTTGCAGTTCCCAGTGAAATAACTGATAAAGCAAGGAACATCAACAAATATTAAAATAATTAGGTGAAAAGTTGTTAAAAGGATATTCCAATGATACCAAAGTAACCATACAGATTACTCAGAAACTGCAAAAAGAAAAAGCACCTTTAAAAGAAAAAAATAGCTGGCTGTCACATTAACTAAGGAGATCAAACACAGTAAAACTAATAAGAAGACAGCCTGACATTATATTTAATACAACAGAATACGAAGGTCACAAACACTTTCATCTGTCAAGAATGCTTAATTTAAATCTAACTTAAGCCTGTTAACACCTAACTCCAGTTTAAAGAAAATACAGAAATAAAGGAAAAAGTTTAACACTGCCACAAAGAAACAACTGAAGAAATTCCCAGAATGTGAGATATTCCACAATCACTTGGTTTCTTCCAAATGGAGAAGAAAAGAAAGGTAGGAATTCTAACCATACGCAATATTTGAACCTCAACTGAATCCTGGTTTTGTAATACAAGCAAGCATTGCTATAGCTATTAAAAATTGGTTTCAGGCCAGGCACAGTGGCTCATGCCTGTAATCCTAGCAGTCTGGGAGGCCTGATCTCTGCTAAAAATAGAAAAAACTAGTCGGGCATGTCAAGGGCACCTATAGTCCCAGCTACTCAGGAGGCTGAGGCAAAAGGATCGCTTGAGCCCCAGAGTTTGAGGTTGCTATGAGCTATGATGTCATGGCACTCTACCCAAGGTGACAGAGTGAAACTGTCTCAAAAACAAAAACATACTGTTTTCAACAAATTTTAATGATGTAGGAAATGCACAGAGTATTTTTTTTTTTTTTGAGACGGAGTTTCACTTTGTCACCCTAGGTAAAGTTTATCACAGCTCAGAGCAACCTCAAACTCTTGGACTCAAGTGATCCTCTTGCCTCAGCCTCCCGAGTAGCTGGGACTATAGGTGCCCACCACAACGCCCAGCTAGTTTTTTTTTCTTTTCTTGTTTTTTCCAAGATGGAGTCTCACTTTTGCTCAGGCTGGTCTGACTTGAGCTCAAGCAATCCACCCACCTCGGTCTCCCAAAGTGCTAGGATTACAGGCGTGAGCCACTACGCCAGGCTGCACAGAGAATGTTAATCATTTTTAAAGTAACAAACCATTGTAGTAAAAACTGATTCAGACGAGGATCACTAACATATGCTACATATGAGAAGGATATTCCCAAAGAACTAGTTATTTAGACAGTCTCAATATAACTTCCCACAAATTACTAACTGCAACAAGAAAAAACAGCAATGATACCTTGGAGAAACTGGATAATACCTTAACCAAACAATAAAAATTAGCAAAAACAGTAAGAAACAAATTGGCATCGTATGCCTCCAGATGTGACACCCTGAAAAGGACACCATATCTACGTATCTAGTATATAGTATTAAGGCCAAAAAAGCATAACCTGCTCTCAAATGGTTCATTAAAAAAAAAGAAATAGCATGTATAGAAATTCACCAATGTAACATTTTCCACATTTGCCACCTATCTTCCAAGGAGAAAACAAAATATTACTTACTCATGACATATAATATGTATAACTGTCATATTCCATTGAGACAGAGAATAAAACAAATGTGGTAAAACAAAGAGAATCTAAATGAAAAGTATGTAGAAGTTCTTTCCATATTCTCGCAACGCATAATTATTTCAAAATAAGAAGTTAAAAAAAGAATCAACAGAGTGACTTGTCTGTGACAGTTCATTTAATTTTCAATAAAAGTTTATTAAAGAAACAATAAATGTAAGATACAAACTATATTCAATAATTTATCAAATCTGTTAAGCATACTGATTCTGATTTATGTGCAAATAATCGCTCTGAACTGGTTATGTGAATGTAAAAAAATTTTATATTTATTTTTAAAGAACCAAGATAACCACACTATCTTATATTACTTTTGTATTTCTCCAGAAAAGTAAACAGGGGCGGCACCTGTGACTCAAAGGAGTAGGGTGCCTGCCCCAGATAGAAAGAAAGAAAAATTAAATGCTCACTAGCCAGAGCAGCCAGGTACCACAAAAGACCTTCGGGAGCAACCCTGAGGGGCTAACACCAACTTTTCCCTTTTCAGATCGTCGCATTTAAAACCCTGTATTGGAGATGCAAGCTCAGTCGCCCGTGGTCATTATGACTCAGCCTGGACTTGGCCCTGCACCCCAAAACTCCAACTGGCAGTCGGGCACGTGTGATTGCTTCAGCGACTGCGGAGTCTGTCTCTGCGGCACATTTTGTTTCCTGTGCCTTGGATGCCAAATTGCAGCTGACATAAATGAATGCTGTCTGTGTGGAACAAGTGTCGCAATGAGGACTCTCTACCACACTCACTATGGCATCCCTGGATCTATTTGTGATGACTATTTAGTGACCGGTTGCTGTCCTCATTGTTCTCTCTGCCAAATCAAGAGAGATATCAACAGAAGGAGAGCCATGCGCACCTTCTAAAAAGGTGATGGTGAAGACCTTTTACAAAAGCACCTCAATCAGAAATGTCTTCAATTTGAATACTTCACCATCTTTTGGAACTGAAATATGATAGATATGTTTAATAACAGTTGATGGCGTGAAAAAAAATCAAAAGTTTTAAAGACTTCTTTTAAATTAATCCTGTCCCTGAGTTTTGCTAAATGATCCAGCTTAATTTCTCCTTGCTTTCACATTATTTCTTGGCTTATAATTTTTTTAAATTACATTTAAAATATAATCCAAGTAAAGGATTGTACTAAAAAGATTCTTTCTGTATTTTTGCTCTCAGTAAAAGGTCTTTGTCACTAGTTAACTCCAAGAGTCAATCTCATAATTTTGTTCTCATTCTTGGGTTTTTAGTGGGAGATTTTGGTCTACAGCTATTCAGCTTTCTTTCATCTAAGAACTTTAGGTGAGGAACTGGGGGAGAAAATGGCTGCAGATAACCATTCCCAGACAGTTATGGTACATTTCACCAACACTTTTGCTTCTTTTCTTTTCTTTTCTTTTTTTTTTAAGAGACAAGGTCTCACAATGTCGCCCTCGGTAGAGTGCCGTGGTGTCACACTGCTCACAGTAACCCCCAACTCCTGGGCTATTCTCTTGCCTTAGCCTCCCAAGTAGCTGGGACCACAGGCGGCTGCCACAATGCCCATTGTTGCAGTTTGGCCAGGGTTGGGTTTGAACCCGCCACCCTCAGTACGTGAGGTCTGCGCCCTACTCACTGAGCCACAGGCGCCGCCCCACTTTTGCTTCTTTTCATGCTTCCTGTATTTTTAATACTGACCACGCAAGACTTTATGCAAAGAACACACTCCCCTTGCTTCCTACCTGTGTACCTGAAGGGTTTGTTTACACTGTGTTGATTTTCTTTCCCTTTCAAATATGAAGTAATAAAAAAATCAATTACCAAATTAAAAAAAAAAAAAGAAAAAGAAACAGTATTTAAGAAAAGTACTACTTTGAGAAGTATTAATATCTTCCTCTACTATTTCAAAAATGTAAATTAATCTGCCTATATGTTTAATTTGTAATAGAAGCTGAGAGTAAGATAGTTTTTGAGATTTACATAAGGTCAATTTTTTCATTATTAAATATCAAGTGTTCCACAATATTCACATTGTTTAATAGCAAGGTGTTGTGGTAGGCGCCTGTAGTCCCAGCTACTTGGGAGGATAAAGGCACGAGGATCACTGGTGCCCAAGAGTTTGAGGTTGCTTTGAGCAATGACACCACCACACTCCACGAAGGGCTACAGTCACACTCTGAGAAAAAAACATACAATTAAAAAAAATTAAAATGTTAACAATCTGTTAACAATTACAGTAAAATGAATGGCTTTCCTTCACTCTAGCAATAAATATACAGAAATGGAAATGAGAATAAAAGTATTTCATTCCCGGGCAGCACCTGTGGCTCACTGGGTAGGGCACTGGCTCCATATACTGAGGGTGGGGGGTTCGAACCCAGCCCCAGCCAAGTTGCAACACAACATAGTCAGGCATTGTGGCGGGTGCCTATAATCCCAGCTACTCGAGAGGCCTAGGCAAGAGAATCGCCTAAGTTTAGGAGTTGGAGGTTGCTATGAGCTGTGACACCACAGCACTCTACCAAGGGCGATAAAGTAAGACTCTTGTCTCTGAAAAAAAAAAAAAAACAGAAAAGTAAGTCACTCCCATCAGTAACAAAAATCTAAAACACTTAGGGCCGGGCGTGGTGGCTCACGCTTGTAATCCTAGCACTCTGGGAGGCTGTGGGAGGTAGACTGCCTAAGCTCGTGAGTTTGAGACCAGCCTGAGCCAGAGCAAGATCTTGTCTTTAAAAACAGCCAGAGGTTGTGGTGGGAGGCACTTGGGAGGCTGAGGCTAAAGAATCACTTGAGCCCAAGAGTTTAAGGTTGCTGTGAGGTCTGACACCATGGCATTCTACCAAGGACAACAAAGTGGGACTCTGTTTAAAAAAAAAAAAAAAAAAAAAGGAAAAAAAGAACAAATTTACCAAGAAAGGGTTAACAACTACCAGAGAAAAAATAAGTGAAAAAAAGATACCATGACCCTGGATAAGGCAAGGTGATGTAACTGTCAATTTTCAGAAAACTTAATACATAAACATAATGCAATTCTGATAATTCTAATAGGGCATTTCTCTTGCATGTGTGTCTATAGATGTACATTATATAAGCTAGGCTTGTGGTTCACATCTGTAATCCTAGGACTCTGGGAGGCTGAGGCAGATAGATCACCTGAGGTTAGGAATTCGAGACTAGTCTGAACCAGGACCCCATCTCAACTAAAAATAGACAAAACTAGTTGGGCATTGTGGCAGGCGCCTGTAGGCCTAGCTATTCAGGAGGCTGAGGCAAGAGGATCACTTGAGACCAAGAATTTGAGGGTGCTGTGAGCTATGACACCCTGGCACTCTATCCAGAGAAACGGAGTGAGACTCTGTCTCAAAAAGGAAAAAAAAGGAAAAAAGAAAAAGAAAAGCACAGTATATGACTAAAACCCATTAAGTACAAAAGAATTGTGTTTGGGTGAATGTGGCAAGAGAGAATGACTTATCAAATTATGGGCACATATTTCAGAATTTCTTATATCAAATCAAAATAGTATTAGTGTAAGAACAAATAGATCAGTGGATCAAAACACATAATCCAGAAACTGTTTCCATTATATATATGAGAATACAGCATGTAACAAAGATAGTCAGTCATTCAATTCAGGATGAATTATTTAATAAACAATAAACTGGCTATCCACTGAAAATAAAATTAGTGCTCCTAACCTTATACAAAAGATTCCAGATCAATGAATGAATAAAACACAAAGTAAAAGTTTAAGGAAATGTGAGAGACTGCTAGGAACTCCTAAGTACAATATGAACATATAATGCATTTCAAAAGTTAAAACTTTTGGAAGAGCAAAAGATACCATAACAGAGCCAACAGTTAAAAGATGTTCAAAAATCCGTAGCAGTCTAAAAATCATAAAGTATTACCATTTTTTTGATTCAGCAATCCCATTCATGAAAAATCATCTCATTAACAACTATCAGATGAGATTTTATATATATATATTATATATGTATATATAAAAATATCTATCTACCTTTTATTACAGAATGATTTACAATGGCAAAAAAAAAAAAATGGAAACAAATGAATGCCCATCAATTAGAGAATGGTGGGGGAAAGTATGGTATGTATATTCACACCATGAAATATCACAAAGCCATTCAAAATAATTATAGAGCTATGCTAATCAACTTGTAGGTACTTCCAAGAGGTAGTGCTGAAGAAGAAAGTATGCTTATGACTCCACTTTTATAAAACAAAACAAAGACCAAAACACTCCCCTTACATAAACAGACACAGATGTACACATATATGAGCATAGAAAAAACATGGAAGGCTACCTGCTGGGTGGTTAACATGGGTCTGGAAGGAAAGGAAAGAAGAGGGAACAAGCAAAAAAAAAAAAAAAAATTAAAAGATTATATTTAAAAATAAATGTGATCATATCATATTATGAGAATTTATTAATGTAAAATTATGTATTTGTGACATTTTAAAAATAGATGCTTTAAGATAGGGAGAGCAATTGATAAATCCAAATTCAAAGAAAAGAGGCCCAGGCCATAAAATTCTAAAACTGTACAGATTTATTCTCTAAGAACATTCACTACTGAGAATTAGGAAGGTGAAAACACAGTAACATTATGTTCTTTTACAGTAGAAGCTTTCTTAACCAACTATTGCAACCACTGGATTAATAAATGCCCTTAATTCTCTCTGTAAGAAGAGAGAGAATTACCATGCCCATGGTACTGTGATTATCTATGGCTGACCATTCTGAATAGTAACAGCAGCTAACTTACTCAATGTCCCCTATGTATATGTTACTTTTCTCTAAGGGCTTTACATATTATTTTTATTCCTCACAAGAACCCCACAGAGTGCTCATTTTACAATAAGATGAGGAAATGAAAGCACAGATATAATAAATTACTTGTCTAGGTCACAAAGCTAGTTAAGTGTTAGAACTGGGATTTAAATGCAGATAGTTTGGTCTCAATTCCCACACTCTCAATCAGTCTGCATAATACTATTATGAGCTTCTGCCGACCAGCTGAAATGTATCCTTATAGAATTCTTCTAAGAATCAAAAGAATATGTTCCCATCCGTACTTGCTATTGTAATTACATAATATGTTACACAAAAAGAAATGCTTCTATGAAAACTAAACTGACTACTCTGAAAAGTCTCAATAAAGACATGTCATCAAAAAATATTCCTGTCAGGTAATGACTGTGGCTCAGTGGGTAGGGCACTGGCCAAATTGCAACAAAAAAATAGTCAGGTGTTGTGGCAGGCGCCTATAGTACAGCTGCAAAAAAAAAAAAAAAAAAAAAATATATATATATATATATTCCTATCAAATTAGTTTAGATAAGAATTATAAATGGTTTCAGGCAAAAAAAAATAAAAATAGGCTCGGCGCCTGTGGCTCAATTGGCTAAGCCACGTACACCTAAGGTGGCGGGTTCAAATCCCCAGCCCGGGCCCGCCAAACAACAATGAAGGCTGCAACCAAAAAATGGCCAGGCGTTGTGGCGGGCGCCTGTAGTCCCAGCTACTTGGAAGCCTGAGGCAGGAGACTCGCTTGAGCCCAGGAGTTGGAGGTTGCTATGAGCTGTGATGCCATGGCACTCTACCCAGGGGGATAGCTTGAGGTTCTGTCTCAAAAAAAAATAAAATAAAATAAAATAAAAAATAAAAATAAAAATATACATATCAGGCTGTGCACCAGTGCACAGTGGTTACAGTGCCAGCCACGTGCACCGAGGCTGGTGGGTTTGAGCCCAGCACAGGACAGCTAAACAATAATGATAACTGCAACAAGAAAATAGCCAGGTGTTGTGACGGGGGCCTGTAGTCCCAGCTACTTGGGAGGCTGAGGCAAGAGAATCGCTTAAGCCCAAGAGTTTGAGGTTGCTGTGGGTATGACGCCACAGCACTCTACCAAGGGCAACAAAGTGAGACTCTGCCTCAAAAAAAAAAAAAAATACACACACACACACACACACACACACAAATACTTAGATCACTCAGTTCTTGCTCTCTTCAGAGAAACTAAAATGGAAACTATAGATAATGCTTTATGAATATAGTTTATCTGAGGGGTGAAATCGAATGCAAATCTGTACTCAAATATTAAGAGGGATGAAAACAAATTTGTTTAAGTCAGCCTTTATTGACAAAGATTTTTATTTTTTATGATCCCCACTTTAACACACTTTTCTGATTAACCAACCTGTTACTGGTCCCAATCATTTTGGTAAGAGGGCTTCTACTGTATTCTCTTTGCAACAATTTCAGAAGCTTTAATTAAAGTAGTAGAGCAAAATTTCTGATTACATCTGTTTTACTGCTAAGCTACAACTATCAAAAGTCAAATTTAAAGTTATTTCATAATCCTTACCCATCTTGTGTGGGTGGGTATTCACACTCTTGTCCTTTGGGAAATACACCATTAGGATACAGGTCACATATTGGAACTGAGGGAGGGTCTGTTTGAACTTTTGCTGTGAAATACAAATAAAGCATTAACTTTTGTAGTTATAAGTAAAATTAAACAGTTATTACAATTTTCTCAGTTCCTAATAATTGTTATTATATATTTTGATTTTAAGGAACATCTTTGCTGTTATCTTACAGTTAAAAACAGAAGACACTTCACCATGCTGGCTACCTCCTCTCTGATTTACTGCTGCTTAAGAAAAGAAATCTTCAACTCCTCACAATTCCATTATTTATTAATTTTTTTTTTTGAAACAGAGCCTCAAGCTGCCCCGTGGGGTAGAGTGCCATGGCATCACAGCTCACAGCACCTCCAACTCCTGGGCTCAAGCAAGTCTCCTGCCTCTGCCTCCCAAGTAGCTGGGATCATAGGTACCCACCACAACACCTGGCTATTTTTTTTGGTTGCAGCCATCATTGTTGTTTGGGGGACCTGTGCTGGATTTGAACCTGCCACATTAGGTGTATGTGGCTGGCGTCTTATCCACTTAAGCCACACGCGCCAAGACAACTCCATTATGTATTTAAACAGTATATGCTTTGGCAAAAAAGCACACTTCTAATGTTTTCATCTTCATTCACTATACCAGAAGTAGAATAGCATAGAGAGACTGGCTTTTACAAATAAAAATCAAAGTAACAAGAAAATAAGTCCTGGGCAGCACCTGTGGCTCAGTGAGTAGGGTGCCAGCCCAATACACTGAGAGTGGTGGGTTCGAACCCAGCCCCAGCCAAACTCCAACAACAACAACAAAAAAAATACCCAGGTGTTGGGGTGGGCGCCTATAGTCTCAGTTACTTGGGAGGCCAAGGCAAGAGAATCACCTAAGCCCAAGAGCGGGAGGTTGCTATAAGTTGTGATGCCACAGCACTCTACCAAGGGCAACAAAGTGAGACTGTCTCTTAAAAAAAAAAAAAGAAAAGAAAAGAAGTCCTATAACAATAAAAATATAAATTATACATTAACAAAGTAAGTGAAAAACTTATTTCAAAGACATATTAGGTATAAACGTTAAGAGCATACAAAATCAATGCTGGTCTTCCAAAATCTTAATTTCTCATCATGTCCTACTTTTATCTCATTTACAAATCTGATAAAGATGCCTTTTATAGTATTCACAAATTAAGATCTGATAGTTCAAAAGACTCAAAAAGATCATTACAGAAAAAATACAGAATTTGTCATCAGAACATCAAAATTGAAGTCTAGCCTTTACTACTTATTAGCTGTGAATTGGACGAACAGCTAAATAATGGTGCCATGCCTCAGTTTCCTCATCTACAAAATGACAAATCAAGTGAAATCCTGGATAACCTTTAAAAACTGTAATGCACAATGTCCAAACCATTATATAAAACTATGAATTATCTATAACAATTATTACTTATAATTCTCCCCCTGTACAGATGAGGAAAATGAAGGCAATGAACTCCCCATGATTACTTTATTTGGCTTACTTCACAAGTAGTTTCAGGAAGCTTATCAGGATATCAAAAATACACAAATAAAACACAAAGTAAATTAGAAAGCAAAAATTAAAACAAGAAAAAGAACATGAAATAGAACCTGAAATAAGGCCAATTACAAAACCAGATTTGGCTCAAACCCCTCTAGCAGTCAATATTAAAGAAAAAAAAGCTAGGCTATTTGCATAGTTCATGCTATTTCTTATATAAAAAGGATTAACTACTCAGACAAAGCACAGTTATTCTTGATCTCTTGATTCTAAGACCAGGAACAACAAAGTATCTTTAGAGAGTGCTCACAAAGAAATATAATAAACGGTACATTCAATGACGACCTCAGGGACAAAACAAAGGTTGATAGCATTATACTCAAACATCTGTCTATAGAAAAATTCATCAAGGACAAATACTTAACACTTCTCTTACTAGTCTGAATTCATAAAGGAGCAAATTTAAAGTATTTAGAGAAATATGTATCTCCTAAGTTATTTTCAGGTAATACCACTTCTCACAGCTACATCCTTAATGATATCTGAGTGGGAAAAAATAAGGAAGGACCAGACATTCAATTGTCTCCAACAGCCCAAAGGGAATTCCAGATAAGAATATAAGTGCTCTGTTCAGTGTCAGTAGCTCAGTGGCTAGGGTGTCAGCCACATACACTGGGGCTGATGATTTGAACCCAGCCTGGGCCTACTGACAACAACAACAAAAATAGCCGGGCGTTGTGGTGGGCACCTATAGTCCCAGCTACTTGGGAGGCTAAGGCAAGAGAATCACTTAAGCCTAAGAGTTTGAGGTTGCTATGAGCTGTGACACTACGGCACTCTACCAAGGGTGACATATTAAGACTCTGTGTTGGCTGGGCACCTATAGCACAGTGGTTACGTCGTCAGCCGCATACACCAAGGCTGGTGGGTTCGAACCCAGCCTGGGCCACCTAAACAACTACAACAACAACAAAAAAAAATAACCATGTGTTGTGGCGGGCACCTGTAGTCCCAACTACTTGGGAGGATGAGGCAAGAGAATTGCTTAAGCCCAAGAGTTTGAGGTTTCTGTGAGCTGTCACGCTATGGCACTCTACTGAGGGTGACATAGTGAGACTCTGTCTCAAAAAAAAAAAAAGACTGTCTCAAAAAAAGAAAAAAAGAATGGAAGTGCCCTGATTCTCAACTCAACCTTTGCTCCTTAAAGGATGATGTTTGGTTATACCATTCATCATTCATAGAAATGAAAAAGTAGGACAATATTTTATACAAATTTAAAATAATATAATATAAAAGTTACTAATTAAATCTCACCATATGCACATTTTTAAAATAATAGGACTGGCTCAGCGCCTATGGCTCAAGTGGCTAAGGCACCAGCCACATACACTTAAGGTGGCGGGTTCGAATCCAGCCCGGCCTGCCAAAACAACAATGACGGCTGCCAACCAAGAAATAGCCAGGTGTTGTGCTGGGCACCTGTGGTCCCAGCTACTTGGGAGGCTGAGGCAGGACACTCACTTGAGCCCGAGTTGGAGGTTGCTAAGAGCTGGGATGCCACAGCACTCTACCCAGGGGGATAGCTTGAGGCTCTGTCTCAAAAAATAAATAAATAAAATAAAATAAAACAAAATAATGGGACTCTTCTTGAGTATTTATCAAGAATTTCATAATTTCAAAGTTGGCAGGTAAATTGCAAACTATACTTACCCTATTATCACATAATGGCAACACTTTAGCCATACCTCATAAAAATTATTCTTTAAGTTATGTTAAGATTTAAATTATAAAATTTTTAGAAACTCACCCTATACCTGTAGTAAATTAACTCATATTGACATTGCTTAGCTGAATAACAGCTAAAGAAAATATCAACAAGACTGTCAAAGTATTTGCCAAATAATTATTAGTTTTACTAAATTCTACCTCTATTAAGCCTAAGTTTATTTCCCTGACATATTATCAGTATCATAAGCAACTTCCAACCTATTCTTCAAACCCGTTGGTTCATAATCACTTTTAAGGTATCATTTAAGATTAACTTAAGAAACTAACATCCTCTCTTCTTCTTCTTCTTTTTCTTCTTCTTTCCGGTTGCTCCATCCCCATCACCATCTCCATCTAAGAAAAGACAAGTTACATATTCACTTAAACCTCATAAGCAGAGGGAAAAAGCAACCCCAAGTAGACAAGTATTCGGTCTATTAAATAAATAAATAAACAAAAATAAATGTACTTCTAGTTTATCTTCTTTATATTCATTCTTTCTCCAAAATGATAGGAAGCAACAATTTTAGCCAAGAGGGAAGTAAAACAATCTAGAACTTAAATGAGTTGAACAATAGGAAAAGCCAATACCTGATGATTATCAGTGTCTCTCACACATCATACAATCTAATTCACATATTCTGTACTACAATTTTAACAACAGCCTTCTTCCCTCCCTTAAATATTTGTTGGGTTCTTAAATCCAAGCAACAGAACAGAAGAGCAAACAAGCTAGTTTTTGCTCTGTAAAAACATTCAATACCTAACACAGTGCTACATACACTAGGTTCAACCTAAAACAAATGATTTAAGATGTATAACCAATTTAAAATACATTAAAAAGCTGTATGGCCCTGGGCAAGTTATTTAGCTTCTACCAGGGTTTCTTCATTTTTAAAGTGTATTAAGATAGCCCTTTCATACTCTCATTTTTCTAAGGCTAATTTATCTAATTCAATATCCAGTGTCTGTATCCAGTACAGAATAATAGCCAGCATTTAATGAACTTTTTATGCCAGAATGGCAGCAAAGCCAAGACCTGAATATATGAAACTACAACATGTACATGTACATATGTTTATGGTTTCTACCATTATTCTAAGCTGCAATTTGTTTTTTACCTATCTTTCTTTCATAGCATCCCAGGACATTCTTCACAGCCAGAGAGATTGTTGTGTATTTTTATAAATTACCATGCCATGTTGCCATGTTGAATGGCAATTTCCATATGCAAAAAAAAGGGGACTTCAACCTTTACCTTGCACTACAGAGAAAAATAAATTCTAAATGGACCATAGACCTAAACAGCTAAAAATACATACAACTCTTAAAGACAACACAGAAGATTCATCAATCTTCATGAACTTAAAGGTAGGACATGGACAGGACACAAAAAGCACTACCCATAAATTTAAAAATAGGTAAAATGGACATCATTAAAATTAAAACTGCGCTGTGGACAATACTATTAATGAAATAAAAAGACATCCTATAGCATGAGAGAAAATATATGCCAAACATACACCTGACAAAGAATTTTCATCCAGAATACACAAAGAACTACTAAAAATAGAAGGACTAGCTGGGTGTGGCGGTAGGCACCTGTAATTGCAGCCACTCGGAAGACTGAGGCATGGGGATCACTTGAGTCTACGAGTTTGAGGATCAAGAGAACTGACTACAAGGGGAAACAAGGGAACTTTCTATGAAAATGGAAATGATCTGTATCTTGGTGCAGTAGTTGTTACACAATGGCATACTCTGTCAAACCTCACTCAACTATATAATAAAAAGGATGACTATTATTTTTAAGCAAATTACATGTTAATAGGCTTGACTCAAAACTTACTGAGTTGGCTTGGCACCTATAGCTCAAGCAGCTAAGGTGCCAGCCACACACCAGAGCTGGTGGGTTTGAAT
>CAUYQV010143916.1:0-11254 GCA_963574575.1 Galagoides demidoff
AACCTCCAACTCCTGGGCTCAAGCAAGTCTGCCTCCACCTCCCAAGTAGCTGGGACGACAGGTGCCCGCCACAACGCCCGGTCATTTTTTGGTTGCAGCCATCATTGTTGTTTGGTGGGCCCAGGCTGGGGATTCGAACCCGCCACCTTAGGTGTACGTGGCTGGCGCCTTAGCCAATTGAGCCACAGGCGCCGAGCCTGCTTCCCATATTTTAAGAAAGATCTGATTGATCGGATGTCCTTTGGACAAAGGAGAATTTTCTAAGCTGTGAACTTGATTTTTTATGTCCGCACAGCCTTGCTCTTTCTTATTTGTAAATGGCCCCATGTCAGAAGAAGATGGCTGAGCCCCAATTAGTATCCATCTTTTCCCTTCTCCTTGTCCTTGAAATCAGTGGCCCTACATCTTTCTCTGGGTGAATTGACTGTCAAGTTAGAGAAGTCAGGTAGAAAGACCCACACCGGTGGGTGAGTAACGTTCTCCAGACGCACGCCCTTCCTTCTTCTTAGAGATCAGAAGTGATGAGGTTGAGAAAAGCAAGGACACGTAGTATTTCCAACTTCGTGTCCCCTTTTCGTCACGTGATCAATACATTGACTACAAAATTTAGCGTGCTTAGAAGTTAATCCAGAACCTCTTCAGACATAACAATGGAAGAAAAATTCCACCTGCCATGAAATCTTGTATAAGCATCAGTTAAGACATGGCTCAGCCTGGGAACTATTCTTTGATAAAAGTTATATATTCCTGCACTCACAGGTTTCCTTCACATAAACTAGGGTTTACATTCTCAAGGCTTTTTAAAAAAATATTAACTGTGCCTTGGTGACCAAATTGTTTTTTAGTGCTGCTACAGACAGAGGCGAGATCCTTCGAGTCCTAAGCGAGTCTCGGGACTGCTACGCGTCGGAACTGATGGATTAGATCATTAGGTAAAATGCCTCTCTAAGTAAGATTTGCCAAGTTTCTAATGTTACTAATCTTTCGTGTGCTGTAAAAATTGCTGTGGATTTACACGGAGCAATTATTCTGAGTACAAGGAAGAAAACCTCATTACTCAGAGTTATTACTAATAATCACCATCATTAACATTACTGGCGAGAGGGCAGTTATATGGCAAGCTATACTAGGTTAGCACCAGAGACAAAAAAACAGAAAAACCCTCCCCGAGGGCCCGTAGTCAGCGTACAATTTGCACAGACAGTCTGCAGTAATGAGTTGTCTGTTCAGAAGCTCTGGAGCTGTTACCAGGCTCTTCAAAGAGGCAGATTTCTTATGCACTTAATAGTTGCTGTCTTCAAGCACCTCTGAAGTTTTCGTTAACCATAAATGCAATGGCTGCCTTTATCACCGTGATTTCTTTTTTTTTAAGTGAAGTGAAATTTCATCCTCAAATCAGTAGGGGAAAACTTTGCAAGCTACTTAAGGGAAATGCATAGCTAAGAGAGAAAATGTGAAACGTAAGAGCTGGCTTTGCTCACAACACACGGATCAAACCGTTTTCCAGAAATTTTTATTTTAGGTAAATTTTATTGTTTATGTTCATCCAAAATCCTTTTTGAGAAAGGCTGTCTCGAAAGGATTTCCAGTAACCACGAAAGTTTGTTCTAGGAATTTGAAGACGTCTGTAGTAAACCTTTTTCCGGCCTGCCTCTCGGTTGATGATACATCCCATTCAAACTACAATGAAAAAATATATTTTTCTGCGAAGTTTCATTCACTTCGATTTGATAGTTTATCATTGTGATGAGTTTTCTAATTTTTTTTTTTCTTGAGCGGAATTTTGCATCTTGGAGAGTTTCACACACCGTCTTGGAACCTATGACTGATATATCAGGAAGACGATGGTTTTGACATCTTAGCATGTACAGGATCAGATGAGAGAAAAAAGAAATGTACTAAACACAGAGATGTTCGACTGATATTAAAACCACCGAAGGCTAATGTGTACTCCGCTCGTGATCACTATCTCTGTGAGAGTCCCACGAAAAGAAATGCCTGTGTCAGAAAGATGAATGCGATAAAATATAAATATAAAGTAAAACCAATTTGTGGGTTAATTTCAAAGAATTGTACTGTGAACTGCAAATTATCTATAATCTCTTACTTATTTGGTAATACATTTAGAAATACCGAAGACAGAGTTTCTAATAAAATTATGTGTAAGCAAAGGTTTTTAAAATGTGTGTGTCTCTATACATACATATATTTTTGTATTTTTTTTTTTTAATTTTGCTAGGGGCCTGGGATGCTTAGGCTCTTTTCCATTCAGAGTGACATATCTAGACAGCTAGTCAGATAACTAACTTTATCAATAAAAAATGTCTGCTAGGGAAGTGTCCTTTTTTCTAGAAAGATTTTTAAGTAACAGTTCCAGTATCAGAAAATTTGAGATGAGAAATAGTCATTACATTTTCTTCATTTAGTAAAATATCCATGGATTTTCATTGACTTTTCTTTTTATTCCTATGGACTTTCATTGGTGTAACATACTTCTCAGGATATAGACTACTGGTTTTACTATTAGTGTGTGTATTAATCTTACACTATGTATGCTATTTTAAGACACTCACTTAGATTTCTGTCTCAAAAGAGATACGGATGCATATAGTATTTTAGAAGCTGCACTGTAAGAGACCTCATGGTTGAATTCCAGTTTTATAATTTTACTAGCCAAAAAGAAAAAAATGGTTTCATAATAGATCTAATCTCATAAGTTTGGTTAAAGGCTGAGTTAGGACCAGGCACTTAAGATATTTGAGAGATAATAAATGCGATTATTTCCCACCATCATTTGTCTCAATAGGAAAATGACTTTCTTTTTTTTTTAAATTTCAGATTATTAGTTGTTTTTTTTTTTGTTTTTGAGACAGAGTCTCACTATGTCACCCTGGATAGAGTGCTATGGTGTCACAGCTCACAGCAACCTCAAACTCTTGGGCTTAAGAGTTTCTCTTGTCTCAGTCTCCCAAGTAGCTGGGACTACCGGTGCCTGCCACACGCCCAGCTACTAATTTCAGATTAATATGAGGTTATAAATGATTAGCTTATATTGTTTGGATGTGTTAGGTAAAGTCCCTGTGATAATTGTGACCTTCACCCAGGGGATGTCATGTGCCCTTAGCTGCTGCCTGTTAGTGACAGCACCCCGATCACCCTCTCTCTTCTCTTCTCTCCTGTCTCCTTTCCCCAATTTGATTTAATTGAGCTTTTCTTTTGTATGGGTGTGTATTTTTTCATCTACTGGCTTCATGTTAGTATTGAGTAGATTGGAAGTTAAAGGGGAAGATGCACATAGCCTGGGGCATCTGGAACCCCTATTATGAATATCCACTGTTTTATAATTTACTTCAAAATACTTTAATTTCTAATACGACTTTGTTAAGACAGTCTCTGTGTTGTCCAGACTGGCCTCTAACTCCTGGATTCAAATAATCCTCTTGCCTCAGCCTCCTAAACCGGGATTACAGGCATGTACCATTGTGCCCACAAATTATGTCTTCATATGACAGAGATGGGAAATTATTGACTGAGGGTCAAAAGACAATGAACTTCTCACGTTGCAAAGAGAAATTTCCACTACTTAGGAATTATAAATCTGTAGAGATAAAAGTTTACTATGAATTCTTAGGGCTGTGAGTTTCCCTTTCTGTATTAATTACCTGGTAGTTTTCTTTCTTAATACCGACCTCTATGTGAACTTGAACCAAACAAGAACTTCAACCACCACCTCTACTTGGGTAAAAATCTCTGATCTCTGCTTTGCTTGTTTCAGACTTTATTTTGTGTCCTAATTTCAACCTCTTTGAAAGGAATTACAGCTTGAGAGTTTCTACCTCTTTGGGTTATAAAATGAAAGCACTACTCAGTCTAATTTTCAATTAGGTCTATGTACTTTTTCTCACCAAAAATTTTAGAACTACCGTGACACATTTTCCATTTAGTATTTCAAACATTTTACTCAAGCATTTAGATCTGGAAAGCAAAATTATAGAAGAAAAAACCCCTGAAAACAGCTGCCTGGGTTAATTCCTGGGCTGCAGTTCCCATGAAACACATGACCTGAACCCAAATGCTTTGGGGAGAGAAGAATGAAGTATGGACACAATTAATTTCAAACAACTAAGTGTATAATTTGTGTCAATCATTTTTTACTAGAGTCTAGCATAGACACATGACCAAAGTTTGAAGAAGAATTTATGAGGAAGGAAATCAGAAGCTTGTGGACTTTATCTTTTCTTTTTTCTCATGGCCAGCTGAGAGGTGGTGCCATTTTCCCCCAGATGGTCTCAGCCCAATGGATAGAACTCAGATGTTCCCGCGAAGCAGGGTGAGTCACACCTGAAATAGGAAATTTATCGGATGGTGTGGATCACAAAGCCAAGTTGCAGCCACTATCATTTTTTTATGAACTTGATGTTAAAGACCCCAAAATGAATCATTTACGTACTTTTTCCAATTAATGTTGTTTCAGCGGGTACGTTTCTCCGTTGTCTCCCTATCATCTCTCTCTTCAACTCTCATCTACTCCTTGGAGAGCTTTTAAGTGTTGTTAAAGTTATTTTGGTCAAATAAATATAGAAAAATAGATAACCAAACTATTCTGTACGAGCAATGCATAGGGCACAGCTGTTTGTATTCGGAAGGTTCTAGATCAATGTGTTTCTGGAGGGCAGACGAATCTCTCTTTTCTGGAGAATATTTTACGTGTGTTAAGTATCCATCATGATACACAAAACATATTGTTGCTAATTAAACATATTTAATTTGTCATCCTCATAGTGTGTAAATTCCAACTAGGCCATAGATAATTCTAGAAAACTCAAAACTTCATATCTACATCATACTACACAGCTGAGGATACTGCCTGTTTCTCTTCAGTCCTTCTTGGATTTACATTCTATTTTTATTTCTTTGCAGTTTCTGGCCGGGGCTGGGTTTGAACCTGCCACCTCCGGCATAGGGGGCTGGCACCCTACTCCTTTGAGCCACAGGCACTGCTCTGTGTTTACATTTTAGCTGAGCATTTAGAAACAGTAAAATCTTCTCCTTTCTGTGTCAGGGTTAATACTTAAGCTCCTGCCTCACTCGAACATTCTTTGTATTCTATGTGTCCGACAGAAATTATTTTAACGCGATTAAAGTATTTTTGAAAGTGGGAAGGAAAACATGGCAGGCTCTTTGCTGTAACACATGTGCTCTGATTCCAACTTGTCTCGGTCATCATTTGCTTTCTTTTTGATTGCCCCCAATGGCTCCATTCTCCTTTCCTCGGGGTTCTAGTTTCCTAACCCTTCATTTTTCACTTCAGTGAGTCTTCAGATCTTCTCAAATTTCAAACCTTTCCACGTGGGAAAAAATCATGGCTGAATGCATTATCTCCGTATAATTATTCCCATCATTATTGTTTACTTTTGTATTTTATTGTTTGTTAGTTTTAAAATTTATTATCTCATTTACAGGTTCAGAAGACCAGAGATCCCCGTGCTCTTCCCTTAGTATTCCCTGATGTTTCTTAAAACACCTTATGTCCATTTCTGGTTCTTAATGTTGTTGCTGCCTCTCTATATATTCAGAGACTGAGTTTTGCTTTGTCACCCGAGCTGAAATGCGGTGTCACAATCAAACCTCACTGCAGCCTCAGATTCCTAGCCTCCAGGGAGCCCACATTTGGTTCAGATGCTGGCATTTCCAAAAGCTTATAGGAAAAACAAGAGGAAGAGTCAAACTGGGCATCCTTTCCTCCCATCAGTTCCTCTGAATAAGACAAAGGAACGTGAAGCTTAAGATGACCACTGCCGTGCCCAGAATAAATGGTGGTTACTTCAAATTCTTGTACTATAGATGAAAAAGACACCTGGCTTAGTTTCTCATTAGGAGATTATTTAAGATTGTTTATCTTGTACCTAAGGTTGTTAAAATAATGTCACTCGGTGATTAAATTGTGCAATAGCGCAAGGATTAAGGGTCTAATTGCTTTTAAAAGTAATGACGAATGCTTCATTATTTTTTACTTGCTTAATACACGCTAGTTTATAATGTTCTATCCAAACTGCTCATGTTCTTGAACTGTGCATTAGGTAATGCACTTACGAGCCATTTCTATCGTCCATTAATATCCTAAGCTAACAGCTTCCGTAACATCCTGTGTACTTCATCACAGGAAAGTGATATCACCTTCTGGAAGCTAAGTTTCCACATCTTCAAAAACAAAAGTAATAATATATTATTTACAGTTATCAAGAAACAGTAATAAAGTAGTTGGCTTTATTTATTTACTTATTTTAATTAATCAATTTATTTAGAGACACAGACTCTGTCACCCTGGGTAGAGTGCCCCGGCACCATCATAGCTCACAGCAACCTCATACTCTCAGCTTGAGCAATCCTTTTGACTTAGTCTCCTGAGTAGCTGGGACTACAGGCACCTGCCACAAAACCTGGCTACTATTTTTAGTAGAGGTGGGGTCTCACTGTTGTTCAGGCTGGTTTCAAATCCTGAGCTCAAGCAATTCACCAGTCTTGGCCCCCCAAAGAGCTAGGATTACAGGCTTAAGTCACAGCACCTAGCCGGTAGATGTATTTGTAAAATCCAGGGTAGGTGAATGGCAGTCACAGGCAACAGAATAGTTTACAAGTTTGCTCCCATGTTGCTAACGAAGAAGAAAGAAGAGAAAAAGAGGCCCAAAAAGAAGGAAAATGATGAGAATGGTTAACTGTGTTTGGTATCACTGGTCTGTGAGTGGTGTTGGAAGCAGGAAATTCTGGTCTTGGGTTAGTGGAAGATGTATATTAGAGTAAATCAGATTGAACATGGTTTCAAAAGAGACTTGCAGTAAAATAATTTTTTTAATTTTTAATTTTTTAAATGTATTGCTTCAGGTTCATTGAGGGTACAAAGAATTAGGTTACACTGATTGCATTTATTAGGTAAGGTCCCTCTTATAATTGTGTCCTGCCCCCAAGAGGTGTGTCATACACCCTGACCCCCCATCTACTTCCTTCCTCCCCTCTTCCCACTCCCTCATTCCCTGGCCCCCACCTTGAATTGATTTGCGTTTTCTTTTATGTAGGTATGTATTAGATTATCTGCTGGCTTAATATTAGAACTGAGTACTTTGGATTCTTGCTTCTCCATTCTTGTGATACTTTACTAAGAAGAATGTGTTCCAACTTCATCCAGGTTGATTAACAAGCTGTATATGTATGTACCATGGAATACTATTCAGCAGTATAATAATCTTGAAAAGATGTGGCGGAGAGGCAGAACTGAGCACACATTCAAGGCGAGATGGCAAAGATGGTATAAAAATGCTCTTATCCCTTTGTGCTTTACCCTCACAATCTGCCTTGTGATAAGCTCTATAATCACCTCGTTGAACTTGGACTAGTTACTTAGAGTCATAACCTTCTGGAAACAAGAACAGAATAAGCTCCTAACTAGTAGAATTATTTTGAGAATTGAAGGAAGGTAACACACCTAAAGAGTGAAGTACAGAATTCTTGACTACAGGTGAATAGAACAAAGGACAAAGAGGTGTATCCTATAAGCTTGGTCATTAATAGCTCTTTTTCCCCCCTGCACTGTGGATCAGAACCTATTGGTGAGTCATGAAATAAATTCAGTCACCAAATAAATCCAGACTCTTTTCCTTCTAATGAAGTAAAATAACAGAGACTATCATAGGGATAATTATGTTTAGTTTTTCTTTGTGTGCATGTGTGTGTTGCTGCTCCATTTCACTGGCTGTAGGTTGTAATAAAAAATTTGAAAGCCACATGCCTCCATACAGCAGGTGAGATTGGGAGAGTGGCTGGGTAGGCTTAATGGGCCAGAACCTATAGTGTGGAGTGAGCACCTTGGATAGCGCCAAACTAAGCTAGCTTGTGAATTTGGCCAACTGAAACTAAGGCTATTTGATCTGAAGTTAGCCCACGTCCACAAGAATGGTACGCTTTCAGAGTGGACCTATGTTGATTTTACAGTGATGGAACTAAATTTATGTCCAAGTTTTCCCTTAATCCTCAAATATCTCCTTCTATGTATTTTCTGTGGGTAGGAATCTATATTTTCTGTGGCTAGTAACCCACATATATCCAAGGTGATATTCAGACCCATGGTTGAATAAATAGGTGTGTCAGGGTTAGTTATCCATTGAGTTTCACGAGTTTGCCTTCAAAAGGTGTCTTTCTGTTCTAGAGTATCTTCAGGAAGCGCAGTCTGTGCCCAGGTGCTACGCTACCTTTAAAACACTCCGTCTACTTGTATCCGTGCACATTTTAGCAAGTCAGTGAGCTATTCCAGGAGAAGTACTTGACTTATAGTACTTGAAAAACGTGGTTGATTTCCAGCTCTGTCACTTATTAGCTTTCTAACCTGAAAATAATTACTTAGACTGCCTGAAATCTTAGCTTTAAGACTTATAAATTGGGCTTCTTAATATATATATACCCTACCTAATTGGCCTATTATTGGTGAAAATGAGATGCAGCCCCCAAAAGCATTTAGTGAAAAGTAAAGATGTTCAGAAATAGTATCATCTCACCCAGATAGATCTTCAAATTTTATGTTTTATATATACTTGTAACAGTAAAGTATTTTCCATAAGATAAATTAAATTCAGACTTAATTTATAGGTAAGATAGGAAACTACTTTGAAACTAGACTGTCTCTGGAGACACGGGACCAGTAAGACATATATCTGTATCTACATCTAGAATGAGATTTATTATAAGAAATTGACTTATGCTGTTGTGGAGGCTGAGAAAACCCCAGGATCTGCTGTCTATAAGAGGCCTGGGAAAGATGGTGGTATAAATTCAACCCCAAGTCCACAGGGCTGAGAACCAGGAGTGCTGATGGGCTTAGTCCCAGTCAAGCAGAAGGGTGGAAGACGGTTGTTTCAGCCCACGGTCAGGGGGTGTTCATTCCACCTCAACTCTTTGGTTCTCTTTGGGTTCTCACTACCCTTTACCTCTCTTTTCTCCAATCTGAGATATCCCTGTGCTCTTTCCACAGGCTGAATAACGTGGGAAAAAGGCTCTTATCCCTTTGTGCTTTACCCTCACAGTCTGCCTTATGATAAGCTCTAAAATCATCTCGTTGAATAGTTAAAAGAAAAGCCAGCTACTGGGATTCAGAATGTCTTTTTTCTTCCTGCTCAAGGCATGGGGTGCCCCATCCTTCACTCGCCCAGTGTTTAAACTTGGACTAGTCACTTAGAGTCACAACCTTCTGGAAACAAGGACAGAATAAGCGCCTCACCAGTAGAATTATTTTGAGAATTGAAGGAAGGTAACACACATAAAGAGTGAAGTACAGAGTTCCTGACTATGGTTAACTTTCAAGAAAGATGAGCAGTTGACTTTGACGCATTTAACATTCCTAAGGGGTATTTAAAAGAAATAATGCAAGGGAACTAAATTTGAAACAGTTTTAAACCCAAAATTTGCACCAGAGAAAAATGCAATGAATTCTTGGCATTTGAAGTTGTAAACTTTTAATTTAATTTTTTCTTTCTTTTTCTTTTTTTTTTAGTGATAGTCTCAAGCTATTGCCCCGTGTACAGTGCTGTGGTGTCACAGCTCACAGGAAACTCAAACTCTTGGGCTGAAGCGGTTCTCTCGCCTCAGCCTCCCAAGTAGCTGGGACTACAGGAGCCTTCCACAATGTCCAGCTATTTTTTTGGTTATGGTTGTCATTGTTGTTTGGCAGGCCCAGGCTGGATTTGAACCCACCAGCTCTGGTGTACATGGCTGGTGCCCTAGCCGCTTGAGCTATAGGCACCAAACCATCAACTTTTAATTTTTGAAAAGTGAGTACAGCGTGATGTGATATGTGATTCTGTATTGCCATAAATTATAACGCGCCAGCACCGTGAGTGCACAAGGGCGAGTCACTTAGATAATTAATTGAACTTGTCATGAATGGAGCTCCGTAACAGACCCTCAAAACAAACTTGTTTTTCTTATGCATTATCACATTTGGTATTTTTGGAATTCGTTGAGGCTGTCAGAGTATATCATTTAGGGTAAAGGTCTGGAGTTGTCTGTGTTAGTCACCGTTCTGACTCTAAGTGACTAGTCCAAGTTTAAACACTGGGCCATATAGGTTGTCTGTGTTAGTCACCATTCTACGTTGTGAAATCAGTAGACAATTTTCTCCTCTTTGACTCAGTTTAGCAAGCTCATAATGGAAAGAAAGAGAAATACTTGCCTTATTACAGAGATAATTGGCAATAGAAAATACATTAAGATCCTTGGATAGAATGTTTAAAAATAATTAAAAAGAAATTATCATCATATTAATAGATTTCTATAATAATGTTCCTTGATTATCCTCAACTTAATTATTGTCCCTGATGGTGTCTTAAATATACATTCATGATAGGAGACATGATTTCAGTCTCCCAAAGTTTGTTTCTATTATCTTCTTATCCACCGCATTTTTGTTAATTAAAACTTTTTATTGCATTTTCATTGCCCAGACATAAAAATAATTTCAGATTATTATACCAAACAGTCATTACAATATAAGGATTTTTGAATTATGATATATTTAAAACATCTCTGCAGCTGTCTTTCCAACCTATAATTACTTAATCCAACCTATAACCATGGGACTGATTTTAATACCCAACCATAAATGAAAATTGCTTTATTCTCTAAAATTCAATTTTCTTCCATATTCCACGCAATTAAATCAAAAAGCAGAGGTGCTACTTGTTCTTTTGATTTTAGTCACCAAATTGGAACTTCCCATATTGCAAATTAGCACGCCATCAATGCAGTAGGCCACTAAACAAACAGGTTGTTTAGTATTTTAACAGAACTATTGTTGCATGACTCGAGAGAGAGTAATGAAATTTGAGTGTGTGAAATAACTTGGTTTGTGGGATCCGCCATTTTTTGGAAACTTTGAGGTGAGTAAATATGGCTTCAAGGCCACATTCGGCCTTCCAGGTCTCCAGGTGCAGTCCTCAATGAATCCAGACTTCGTAGTACAAACCTCTTTATTAAAAATATTTGTTGGCTTGGTGCCTGTGGCTCAATCAGCTAAGGTGCCAGCCACATACACCTAAGGTGGTGGGTTCGAATCCCCAGCCCAGCCCAGCAAACAACAATGATGGCTGCAACCAAAAAATGGCCCGGTGTTGTGGCGGGCGCCTGTGGTCCCAGCTACTTGGGAGGCTGAGGCAGGAGACTCGCTTGAGCCCAGGAGTTGGAGGTTGCTATGAGCTGTGATGCCATGGCA
>CAUYQV010143926.1:0-17265 GCA_963574575.1 Galagoides demidoff
TGGCATTACAGCTCACAGCAACCTCCAACTCCTGGGCTCAAGCGAGTCTCCTGCCTCAGCCTCCCAAGTAGCTGGGACCACAGGTGCCCACCACAACACCTGGCTATTTTTTGGTTGCAGCCATCATTGTTGTTTGGCGGGTCTGGGCTGGATTCGAACCTGCCACCTTAGGTGTATGTGGCTGGCGCCTTAGCCAGTTGAGCTACAGGTGCCAAGCCCATAAATATTTCTTAAATGAATGAGTGAATTTTCCCAAGAATACTCAGACATAAAAATTAGGATAACAAACTCACAAAATTGATACCATCCATGATTTTAGCCAAAATCTTGGACATCTCTAATAATAAAGGCCCTTTCAAAAAATTTTCTTGATTATGAGTACTTAATTTAGAGAATTTGGATAATTCTTTGGATGATACTTCAGCTTTTATGAGAATAACACATTCAGGTTATTATTCTTATATATCTCCATTTTTTTTTTTTTAGTTGTTTTAGGGAGAGCTTTGTTTTTGTTTGTACTTGAGGACTTTTAAGTTTGCTGCTATCCTGAATACACTAAAATGATTTTAAAGTAATGACTTTCTTATAAAACTTCAAAAGTGAAAAATAGAGTTTGAGGCTCAGCGTCTGTAGCTCAGTGACTTGGGCTCCAGCCATTTACACAGGAGCTGGCGGGTTTGAACCCAGCCCGGGCCTGCCAAACAACAATGACAACTACAACCAAAAAATAGCCAGGTACCTGTTGTCCAAGCTACTTAGGAGGCTGAGGCAAGAGAATTGGTTAAGCCCAAGAGTTTGAGGTTGCTGTGAGCTGTGATGCTATGGCAATTTACCAACGGTGACATAGTGAGACTCTGTCTCAAAACAAATAAATAAATAAATAGAAAAATAGAGTTTGAGAACAACCTGGGTAAAAACGAGACCTCATCTCTATAACTAGCCAGGCATTGTGGTGGGTGCATAGTCCCAGCTTCTTGGGAGGCTGAGGCAAGAGCATAGCTTGAGCCTAAGAGTTTGAGGTTGCTGTGAGCTGTGACACCACAGCACTCTACCCAGGGTGACAAAGTGAGACAAAATAGAAAAAAGTTAAAAATAATTACTCACTAAGAGAAGTTAAACAAAGTCAGCAAACTTATAGTTTGCATTTGGATAACTAAAATAAGTGAAAACAATTCCATACAAGCTATTTGCATACTCACATTTATGCTTTGATTAATACCACGTGTACAAACTGCCATTATAATTTTTATTTAGAATGTTGTTCCCTGTTGGTATCCGAATATTTTTCTTTATGAACTGTATTTTGCATAAACATGCATCTTATTGAAGTTTAAGCTAAGTTTAAAGCTCGCTTTAAACCATAGAAAAGTTCATTTCTTAACCAAGACCACGACTAATATTAGATGTTTACCTCTTCGGTGCCTACGAGCCAGGAGAACACTTCCATGCCAGAGACAGTCGCACCTTCTGTGCCCTGCAGAGCACAGCAGTGGCTGTTTGGCTTTGCACAACACATTAGTGAAGTCAAGTCACACATGTCTCCATGCCAGTGCGCAAACAGAGGAAGAATGAAAGCCAGAGCCTGGGAAAGTAATTCTTGGACAGCTTGAGGAGTGTATGAAATGTGCTCGATAATTTTCAGCCTCCTGCAGTGCAAGTGATTAGCTAAAGAAACATTTTGAACCTGTTAGTTGTACATCTTTTAAACCATTTTAAATTATGGAAAAGATAGTCCTCAAGAAATTAATTAAAGTTTTGCACAATAATGCAATCAGGGATATCTGTGTTTGCAGTCTTTTCTCTCTGCTTGCATACATCTTTCTCTGTCAAGTACATCAAACAGCTAATTAGCCTCATTTTAAGAGCTTCACCGCTCACATCACTTAAAGGGATCTCCAGGCTGCCTTCTGAGAGAGTTCACACTTTCTGTGCGTTGGCTTTCTGAGTGTTTCTTAGGCTCTGAAGGAATCTATTCTCTACCTATTGGAGGAACATTATAAGTAGATGAAATTTCTCTCCCACAAATTGATTTTCTTTGTTTTCTCACTTACAATCAGCATTTTGCAAATAATCTTGTAAAGGTTGATAAACCTATTTTACCTGGTATTTGCTTATTTTAGTTAAATACCTGTGGGTTTATTGAAGACATCTGAAAAACATTAGAATGACTGCTTTTTATTAAGACATGTGGTACCAGGGGAAAAAAATTATGAGAGACTAAAATGTTGCTTTCATTTAGCATAAAGTGTTACTACCATGACAAAAGTTCAGTGTTCCAAACACCCATTTTAGAAATAACTGCAGGTCACATGATCTGCAGATATCACATGTTAGCACATGTTAAAAGTTATAACCATAACCGAAGACAGAATTTCTGACTCACAGCTTTCATTAATCTGAACTATCACATGTCATCTCAAGTTGACCATAAAAATAACTCAAGACGCCAGAGCGCTTCAATTAACAGCTGAAATATTGTGATATTTTAACACAGGTGATATCAAGCATCAGAGCCACGAATAGATACATTGCTATGACTATAGTTATTTCTTTAGAGGTTCATTGTCGGGGCAGAAGTAGAGAACGCTTTATATTCTTATAAGCCAATCAACCAAGACAGAAGGGGACAGGTAAGCCTAGAGCACCCAGGAATGTTTGAGGTAGGGAGTCTATAGCATCATAAGTAGAAGAAGGTTCTGCAAAAAGCCAAGGAGATATCTGAGAAATAACAACAATAAAATAGACATCCATTGTGAATTTGGTGTTGTTTAAACTTGACTTTAAATATATAAATTCATTAAATCGTCCAAACAAACTTTGGAGGTAGCTACTAGTATTAAATATTATCACCAACTTACCAGGGTAGAAACTGAGGTGCAAAGAGTCTAAGTAACTTGCTCAAGGTCACTCATCTACTAATGGGTGGATTGAGGACTTGACCCCAGGCCATCAGGGACCAGAACTCTGCAGTCTTGAAATCCTGAAGGGAGAATAAAAGGGAGAACAAATAGAGATAGGAGTGGGGAAAAACAGTGAGAGAAGAAAAGTAGACTAAATAGAGGCTGGGGGGAAAGTTACATATTTAGTTGACACCTAGTATTACAATTTTAGTGGAAGTCCAAAGTATTGAAGGAGTAAAGGACAGAATGATGGGAAAACTATTTCCCTGGAGAATGTGATATTTGACCTATGCTTTTGAAGTGAATCATGCTGGATTTAAGAATTTTTGGCCCTAAAATTTCATTAAAACTGAACCCATAACTTGTATGAATGCTTACCAAAGTATATTTTTATACCAAGTAGAAAATTATTTCAATAAAAATAAATATTATGGTTTCAAAGGACAGGGAATGAAAGCCAGGTTGATACATGAACTATCAAAATAAAGTGAGGAAAAATAAAAACACATGAACACTGAAGTTTTTTCTCATATTTTACTGAAAGAAGGCTCCTGAGTCTCTACATTTCAAAATCATGCAATTGAGGCATTACCGCTGACCTCACACAGGTATGCCTGGGAAGATCACAAAGTAGCAAGCCGTCTTTAGTGTTTAAAAAAAAACCACAAAGACAAAAACTGTTTGTAGAATGGCCGTTGGTGAACCTGGGTTATTTTTCATCATGTTCCCCCCTGGTCAACACAGTTGTGAGAAATGGCCATCGGATGTTGGGGAATCCATGTCAGAGTTTTTAGGAGCAGTTTGTGCTAGAGGAGAATTAATTCCAATCTTATTCAGCCTGTTCACTTGACAGTTGAGAGAACTGCTGTCCTGGAAACTAGAATTATTCATTAATTCGATCTAACCATATTTACTGAGTTCCTACTAAGCGCCAAGGACTGCCGCAGATTGAGTTGGGTGACTTGTTTTGGGTCACACAGCTAATGAATAGTGATCAGGAGAAACACTTCTGTCATTCCATCTGGCACACTTTCCACTGAAACACTACCCACTTTTCAGGTTACTCTCTCAACATGGTTTTGAAAATGTCTTTGATTAATTGTCTTTCTTTGGTCCCCCTTCGAAATGGTGGCTTCTTACAATGCAGTTTTTGTTATAGATCCAGCCCACAAGTATTTGTTATAGGAAGCCCAGTTCACTGTTGGGAATTTGCCACGGTCCTCAGATTTTCCCATTCATGCCTTATAAAATAGCTTCATACTAAAGAGAGCTTAAGAGTGGTCGTGATTTAGGTACCAAGGACAGCAATTAGGAACTGTCACCCACAATAGAACTAGATGGTTTTATTGCCTTTGAGATCTTTGCTGCCTGTGTATGCATTTAATATTTTATGTTTAAATTTAAAAAGAGTTTTCTGTTTTTGAAAAAGAAGTATCTTCAACATGATATGATGCAATCTTTGTTGCAACATTCAAGTTATAGCATAATTCAAAACTTGCCGCCAATATATTGCACTCAGTTTAATGGTTAACTGCGAGGAACAGGATTCAAACTCAGATGTGTATGATTTCAGGGCCTTCCTGCTTCATTCTTGATTGCTGAAATACCATGTTCATCTTATTTTTTTAAAATTATGATTGTCTACCTCTAACCTTGCCTCCTTTACCCATGATAGGAAATTCTACCTTTCTCTTTTCTTTCCTCTTCTTTTCTTTTTTGTCTTTAGAGACAGAATCTCACGTTATCACCCTTGGGAGAGTGCCACAGCATCATAGCTCTCAGCAACCTCCAACTACTGCGCTTAGGCGATTTTCTTGCCTCAGCCTCCCAAGTAGCTGGGACTATAGGTGCCCACCACAATGCCCAACTATTTTTTGTTGCAATTTGGCTGGGGCTGGGTTCAAACCCACCACCGTGAGTATATGGGGCAGGCGCCCTACCGACTGAGCAACAGATGCTACCCCAGAAATTCCACCTTTTTATTTAAAGTCACTTTCTCCGTATTATAGTTTGGACACAAAAGCTTAATTTCTTTTTGTCTGGGAGTGCATCTTCTCTTATGAATGCAATGACAACTAGTACCAATAATTCAAAGTTATCAAATAGCTTTTTTAGATGATTCCAGTATTATACGATTGCTTAATATTTGTCAGCTGATAGAGTAAAGCAGCTAAGTGTGTTCCTAATAAGTAATAGTTCTTCAATTATGTCTTTTTTTAACTTCATCTTTTCAGTGACACATTAATATCACCATTAGTTAACTTTTTTTCCTGCTTACTCGGGAGCAGGCACTATGCTACATAAAAGCTTCCCACCTTTATTATATAAAAATACTAGCAACCTGTAAATTCTAATGAGCCTGCTGAAATTAACTTTGGTGGCTTGGCGCCTGTACCTCAGCAGTTATGGTGCCAGCCACATACACTGGCGGAGCTGGCAGGTTCGAACCCAGCCTGGGGCTGCCAAACAACAAGGACAACTATAACCAAAAAATACCTGGGCATTGTGGCGGGCGCCTGTAGTCCCACCTACTTGGGAGGCTGAGGCAAGAGAATCACTTAAGCCTGAGAGCTTGGGGTTGCTGTGAGCTGTGACGCCACAGCATTCTACCGAGGGCGACATAGTGAGACTGTCTGAAAATAAACTTTGATGAAAATTTCACTAAATTTAAATAATTATGAAGGCATATTATTTCACCAGGTAGCACCACACATAATGGGAAATCTCGAAACGTTTGTGTTTATCATCGACTTTATTATAGCAATTAGATTTCCTGTCTAAGATTGAAATAAAAAGCATTTACTCTAACTGGTACAGAAGAAGGTAACATTACTACATTAACACAGTTCATACCAGTGAGGGGGGGCAGAGAGGGTTTGTGTTCTCTTGTCCCTGACGATCCCCCCACTGGTTTGCGACTCTTTAACCTGTGAGTGTTTCTCAGGCTTCTTTTGGCCCCAGGCCTACTGTCAAGTTTAAACTGGTAAGGGAGTTCTCACATTGTCTCTGTACATAACAAAACGCTATGGATATATCCAGAAAACATTCGGGAGCTAATGACATTCATTATAATTGCTTCACAGTTACATTTTGTGAGTTCCTAATTGGAATGTGGCATTCCTTATGATCAGAATATAAGTGTAATGTTGTAACTGAGAAAACGTCATGATTGCTGGGTTCATTGGCCGGCATTTCTATCACAGAAGCATCATAAAACAAGCACAACTGTTATTATTATAAACATAAAATTCTAAAGCAGATGCGTATGTGCATTTTAATTTTCAAGGTAAAGTTTCTTACTGGACTTTAAAAGAGAGAGATCTTATGATTCCAAAGACACATTTGTCAGATTACAAATACGACAAGCAGAATGAACTGACATCATGGTAGGTTGGCCTCACGTGAACCCATATCTATCATGATAGAAAGTTAAAACCCTAACACAGTGGTTCTCAACCTTCCTAATGCCGTGGCCCTTTAATACAGTTCCTGTAGGTCGCGACCCACAGGTTGAGAACCGCTGTGGCCTAACATAAGATATGAAGCTACTTACTTGATTTGCAATTGGAACTCTTTATTCTGAATTTGGCAGGTATTACTTTACTTTCAGAATTGAAGAGGCTCCTACACGAGCTGAAATAATCCTGAAAGATGTGCATACCCAGAATAATAATAATGAGGAGGATGTGATGGGACATCAGTCTTTCTTTGGTATTACTAAATCCTTAAAATAAAAATTTACTTGACCATTTCAATTCTAGTCTACCTGAAATACACTTATATTTAAATTGTTATGAATCACAGACTGTTCCAGTAATCTAAATAAGGAGGGGCTTGGCAACAAGAAATCTCATCCGCCTGTCCAGTTTAGGCTGCATCAGAAACGTGAAAGAATGAACATCAGTCAAGTGTAACTACTGAATTGATTAGTCAAATATTTAAAACATCTGTACCTGTAATCGGATATCAGTAATTGTCAAATGATTAGGATGTTTGTATACCCACATTCATAGAATAAAAGAGACTTGTAAAGCTACTTGTTTAATCGATATGTAATCTCTGTTTTCATTTATAAAGAAAATATATTTTGTGGAAAATAATGAGCTGTGGTCTGTAAATACTGTGACTTCTGTTCAAAAGTATTAGCTTTTTTCTTAGTATTTCTTTCACTTTGTCGTATTTTTTTTTTTTTAAATAACATGTCCTAGTGATCTTTCCATCGGTGTTAACAGAGTGGTTCGTTTTTCTTTTTAAAATTTCTTTGCTCTTTAAAATAAAGAGCAAAGCGTTCCACTGCATAGATGTACAGTCATTATTTACTCAGGTTCCTATCCTGATACCATTTAGGTTGTTTCCAATCTTCAGCCACAAGATGTAATGCCTTAAGCAATTAACTTACAGATATACTTTTTCACACATGCAAGTATGTCGGTCAATACATTTCCAGAGAGACAACTGAATCAAAGAGTAAATGCAATTGTTGTTTTGATAACTATTTCACAGTTGATCTCTGTGGGAGTTGTTTTTTTTTTTGTTTTGTTTTGTTTTTATTCCCCATTTCATACTCTCACTACCAAGAATATTTGTCGAGCTTTTGGGGTTTTGCCCATCTGTTAGGTGAAAATGGTATCTTAATTAACAGGAGGCTTGATCTGCATTCCTTTTATTATCAGTGAGATTTGACCCCCTGACCTGTTTGAGAGCTTTTTGTACTTCTTTTAAATTATGGATCTTCCTTATGTCTTGCCACACTCTAGTCACATTTTGAATACCCTCTTCTAAAATGTCATAATTATAAATTTTATGCTTAGTCATCCAGGTCTTCATCTGGACCATTTCCTTCTAGTGAATGGATTTTGTATTGATCTCAGCTCTGCGTCTCCATGCGGTAATATGTCCTCGGACACTTCTGTCCCCTCCTAACACTTCCCTCCCACCCCCAACTCTTGTTTCACCCGACCTTGTTGTGCTAGGAGCATATATAACAAAATACGGGTAGTATTAGAGGTGAGAGTAAGTGTTCAGAAATATTCTGATGTGATGAAAAAGAGACTTGCTTATAAGTCTGTAGACTGATATGAAAGTCTCTGTGGAGCTCCCAAATACATTATTCAATACAAAGTGATCTGTTTGAATGCTAAGATCAAAGCCACAAAAGCTAGAAAAGTTGAGTCCCATTTACAATAGTTTCAAGGATTAGTTTTATGTTTTCATTTATTTATTTCTTTTTGAGACAGAGTTTCACTTTGTCGCCCTGGGTAGAGTGCTTTGGCGTCACATCTCACAGCAATCTCCAACTCTTGGGCATAAGTGGTTCTTTTGCCTCAGCCTCCCAAGTAGCTGGGACTACAGGCACCCACCACAATGCCCAGCTATATATATATATTTTGGTTGTAGTTTTCATTGTTGTTTGACAGGCCTGGGCTGGATTCAAACGTGCCAGCTCCGGTATATGTGGCTAGCGCCCTAGCCGCTGAGCTATAGGGGCTGAGCCTCAAAGAGTAGTTTTACTTCATTAAAATAAAATCTTTGAAAGTATGATGATGTCATTTGACTCTAATTCAAAGATTTTGTCACTGGGCAATCAAGTGGGTTACTATCTGATGCACGTAAAAGTCAATAACATGTCACTGCCAATTGAGAAAGTAAGAATTTATTCCAGGTTGACAGACAAGGAAATAGGAGGAAACAGTCAAGTCTGCCTCCCTGCTCTGGGGACTGGGTAGGCTTCCATGAGCAGAGCATAATGAGAAGGGCTGTGATTAGATCTTGCACAAGATGATGTCGGAAGGCAGGACCTGCTTGGATCCTGCCATAAAGGATTCTGGGGCTTGATCTGATTGGATTCTGGATTCTGCCATGCAGTGTCAGCCTCTAATTCAGTCTTGACTCTCTGTGGACTCTAGGTTCCACCATGATTGCATTCATGGTTCATCGGGGCATGCTTAGGTCACGTGGCCTTCAACCTAGGGTCTATGGAAACTGAAAAATAACTCACATCTTTGTGACATAAAATCTGAGCCAGATTGGTCTAGTGTGCTTACTGTCTTCGTATCCATATTAAGGTCTAGTGGCAAACATCTAGTTTTGAATTTTAGTTTCACCTCTTTTAAGTGGCCTGCCTGCATGCCTGCCTGCCTTCCTTCCTTCCTATATATAGTTTTTCATTTCTAGAAACCACCTTCAATGAGTTTTCAGAAAACATACTGCATTTATTTTCACATTTCAAAGAAATATATGTATCTTAGTTTACTTTAACTTATAACAGATTTTTTCACATTGTGTAATTCATCAAAATCATGTTTCTATATATGAACTTTGAAATTCTTAAACAAAATTGCTCTCTCTCTAATAGATTCAACTTTCATACCATTGTTTTTTCTCATCCACTACACTTTTATTTTCTATTTCTGTGACAAGTGGTTATAAATTATTCATTCTGCATATGTTCCCATTATAAAATCCCATTTACATTATAAATAAAGACTTACCATTAAAAAACTTTAGTTCATTAAATGTCAGCTGTATTTACTTAGTCCTTTTGGTGGAATTCTGTGTGCCAAAATAATTAATGTTGTTTTAAATCAAGAAATAATTATCATTCATTTTTATAGCAACAAAAATTAAGAAAGAAAAGATTAACATTTATTGAATGCCTACTATAAATAGTCCAATAGTTTCTAAATGTTCCACCAGTTTACTTTTTTTTTCTTTTTTGGCTGGGGCAGGGTTTGAACCTACCACCTCTGGCACATGGGGCCAACGCCCTACTCCTTTGAGGCACAGGCACCTCCCTCCACCAGTTAACTTTTGCTGCATAACAAACCACTGTAAAGATAGGCGATTTATAATAATAACAATTTATTATTTCCCACAGTCTTATTTATCATTTCCTACTACGTTTCTTCTGTTGATCTTGTCTACAATCATGTGATACAATCATTTGGCATCTTGACTATATTAACTTAATATATATCTAGGGCCTTTATTCTTCCTCATAGCAGGGTCTCTTACTCCATGTGGTTTCACAATTCAAGATCTCTGAGGCCAAGGCGATAGAATTGTCGATTCTGTCATATTCTATTGGTTAAAACAAGTCAGAAGGTCAACTGGATTAGAGGTCTTAGGATACAAATTTGAAATATAGTGGCTATGTTTTTTCATATGTCACAAATGATTTCTAATAAAATACTTCTAAGATGTTAGAAGATAGAGCACTGTTTTCAAGCAAAAACCTCAAAGGGAGTTGCAATAAAAGGCACCTATCCTTGATGAGAAAGAAGTGGCAGCTTATAAAATATATAATAGGGAGTAAACACTTGATGATAGTCTGTGTGAGGCTTTATTCTTAAGTAGTTCTGTCCATTTTAAAACTGTTTGGGGAGAGTTACGATTCATTTCTCTTTTGTGGATCTAATACAATATAGTCAAAAAATATAAGTTATAGAATTGTAGAATCTGCATTTGAATTCTGGCTTCTTTGATTACCAGTTATGTGAGATAGTATAACACAAAGTTTCTTTAGAAGTATTCAGGTAATGGTTAAATGAGTGAATTTATAATAGTGTCGGTATTCAGTAGATAATAATCATCTCCCCTGTCTTCTGTTCTATCACCTTGGACTTATTAAATGAAACAAGCAAAAAAAAAAAAAAAAGAAATTCCAGACTTTGCATTATTTTCCCCTTAGTTTTTCCAAATGTTGAACCTGAAGTGCAATATAAGTAAAGGATATTTGATACATTTTAATTTTTCTTAATGTTTAACCTTACTTTTCAAAATGAGCAGAAAAGTAGCATTGAAAGATCAATGACTCATAAGTGATTTTACAGTGTGTGTGTGTGTTTGTGTTGGAGGATGGTAATCATACAACTGGATTATACATGCTTGGAATGATAGAGCTTTTAAGAAGGAAAAAAAAAACCCAAATCCCCCATAATTTAATTTGAAAAATAACTAGCATTTCTTGTAAGCCTCTAGAGGAAGGTCAGGAGATGGACAGACTTTAAATAGAACTCCAATTGGGTAAGATGGAAAGGAAGACACTGTGACTTGATATCAGTTTTATATTGTCTAATCCAAAAACCAAAATAAAATTGGTGGTGCCCAACTTCAGCACGAAGAAAGGAGAAAGGCTTCAGGTGATGTCAAGCTTCCTTTGGAAAAGAAGACAGTTAAGGCACACGCCTGGGTTACTTAGGCTGTAACCTAAGGGGCTGATTCATGCTTTTTGTAAAGTAGGGATTTTATGACAAATATGATGGCCTGTCTTTCCTAGCACCTATTTCTGTTTTCTGCTAAACCCTGGGTTTGTTGAAAACACAGAGTATTTTGGTTATTTTTTTGGAGAGAGAGTGTGTCCTACAAATAAAAATAAAGCAATGGGTTCATGTTGGGGGATTCTAATAACTATTTCAATCAATATCATGGAGATCAACCTCTTCCAGAACTGTTAAGACAGAGAAGCAATAAAAGTAGGAGGGCAGACACAGGTCTCTCTTAGCTGGAGCATTACGCCAGCTATTACCAGTGTGACTGGGACAGTGCCAGGCCACTAGGAGGCAGAGAGGGAATAACAAATGACACTGGCCACAGAGACTGTCTGAAGTCATGAGAAGGCAGCCGAGACCCTCAGAAGTCTTGTGAAGAACAGGCCTAGGGAGAAAAAACATTGCTTTGGTCCCCTTAAGTTATGATCTTCCCTACCCATGATCGAAATGGACAAGGTGAATGGGAATTACCCTTTTTGTTGTTTGAAAACATTTCTCAGAAAATATTTTTGAGTGCTCTAAATTCAAAGAAGTATTAGCATTAAACAACTACTAGGGATCCAAAAGGAGTAGGTGACTGCAGGTAGGCAATGAAGGTAATCTGATCTTTTAAACATACGTAAGAACGATGGGATCTATTAAAGAAGTGCTTCCTTCTCTCCTGGCCATAGCCACACACACACACATACACACACTTTCACTCTTGGCTGTTAAAAAAAAATGTGGTCTGCATTTATTTAGGTAAATAATATTGATGCATTTTCATTAAATTGGACTTTTTTTTAGATCTCTTTTGGAAACCATCTGTATGTATTGTGTCCGGTCCCATCGAGAGTGTCTCCTTCCATGTTTCTTTGCCATCCTATGATGAAATGCTCTATTTATATTAAAATGAAGGTACTCCTAGGGGAGACATAGAGCAGAATGAAGCAACAAACAGAGCTTTAGAGACTGAATGTGTGAGGTGACAGTGATGGCGAAATGGTAGCTCCTGTTACTGAGTGGCCCAGAGGATGCAAAAAGACTCATAGCACAAGCCACAGTAGCTGGAACTTGGCAGCTCTCCGAGGTGTAAGTACTCACAGTACAGCAGCTAATCAAACAATGTCTCCTCTTACACATCGTGACTTGGTATGTCATTGGAATATGTTTCTAGCTGGGGATTTTTTCCCCCTTCTGTTAACCAAATGAAACATTTTGTCAGGGGATCATATTTCTTCATCTCAATACTGTGATTGCAATAATCTCTATATTCCAAGTAATGAGAGGGGAAACCTTGTGAAGCACATTAATGAGATGCTACAACAGTCTTGAAGAGAAAGGAGGAAAAAATATTAATTGAGATACTGAAGTTCTGTTGTGAAGTCCAAGTTTGATGACAAAGGAAGGGAAGAAATTAGAAGGAAGTGCACATCCCAACGATTTGGGATCTCTGAGGTCAATTCAGTCATTTGCTCACAGACCCAGGGTCAATGAACGGTGTGAGAGGAAGGCATAGATTTTTTCTTTAGCCTTGTCACTCTTCAGGTACATATTCTTGTGAAAGTGATTTTACTTTTGGTTGGAAGTTCATTATTTATGAAACACTATATTGGATTAAGTGAGATTTCAAGTTTCCTTGTGAAACTAAAACCTATCGTTGTTCTTCGTGGAATTTGGATTGAGCAAAAATTCAATAAATTATTTATCAAAAGAGTTCAAACCTAATCATCCCCCAAGTGTTTTATTAGGATTGTTTTATCTGTAAATTAAGCATCACTACGGGAGCTAGAACACATTTCCAAGTTTGGAGTTTCTGGCTTCACTTGTATATATAATGGACAGACCTTCTGACTATTTTAGACCAGCCTATGAACTTTCCATCAGTTAATCTTTTGTTCAAGGTATAGTTCCTTCCTTGGAGGAAGGAACCCATTTATTGTTTGTAAGAGATAGAAAATTCTCCAACAGATCAACCATCAATTAGAATGTCGAGAAAGTGTATATTTAACCAAAGGTATAGATAATCTGCATTCTGACTGCCTCCCCCAAAATGGAATTTCAAACTCATTGCATCCCAGTATCTATCACAAGATCTGCAGACAGAAACAATACATAGAAAGGATTGCTTAGGAGATTAAATCTATCCATTATTCCAGACACTTTATAATCTACCACTGGATTTAGTCAAATTGGAAGATAGCTTACATACCTGGGTGGTATTATATTGACCCCTATGGAACTGCCTTTACTGAAATGTTCTAGAAGGATACCAACAACGTTATGAGACTTGTCATTGTGTCTGCTCTACAAGTGTGGTTGAGGATGTAAGCCAGAGCATTACATGGTGCTGGTTTTTATGAGGACCATAGGGAGAAATTTCTGTCGAATATTAGTAACAGCAATAATTTTGCTTCTCCTAACAACTGTTCTGATTTTATCTTATATATCTTGTAAACTGTGTAACTGACCAGGATTCTATTTTCCCACCAACTGTTAAAAAGTTTAGGACCAGATTTTCAACCCGCCAGTAGCAGGTCTTTATGGTATGAATTTTTTTTAGGCATCTATTTCCTGGATGCCTCATTTTATGAGTCTACAAATACTTTTCTTCACTTGATTTCCCCTATTTTAATTCAACTTTTCCTTTCATTTATTTTTTTCTATCAATCTGACAAATTATTTCTGCAACCAGGTGAAATACATATTTGCTTACTTATATATTGTCTGTTTATTCTCTGCCCTGTTTCAAAGAGGAATTAAAGGAGTTTAACAAAATTTATTTAAATATATTTGAAATATGCGCCAGTGACTTAGAAAACAGGGTCAAAATTAAGGTCCATCTATTGATTTCTGTCTCAGTGTGCTTGGGCTGCTAGAAAAAAGTGCTTAGATTGAGTAACTTACAAATCACAGCAACTGCTCATAGTTTTGGAGGTTAAAAGTCCTAGATCAAAGCTTCAGAAGGTCCTGTGTCTGGTAAGGGCCCACATTTCATACATGGCACCCTATGTTTCTCCTCTCATGGTGAAAAAGGGGAAAATGGGCTCCCGTAAGCCCTTTGTTAGGGCTTGAAACCTGTTGTAAGAGCTGTTCCTGTCTTCCAAATTACCGCAGGGAGCAATTTTTCAATTGTTCTATAGACTGTAAAACACAGGTTACCCATTCTCCAGGCTCCAAAAGTCCCTTTTCTATCTTTCTGCCTATCACCAGCTGCCCAGTCCCAAAGCATATTTGAGCTTCGATAAGATAGCATTCTACTTTCACTACAAATTTCTCTGTCAGTTAATTATTGCCACAGAATAAAATGCACCACTACTTAGTCACTTAAATAATAAGGATTTATTATCTCTCAGCATTCTCTGGGTTTCTGAGGGTTTTCTCTTTGACTCGCTCATGTCCAGCAAGTGGATTTTATCCCCTGGGCTGCCCTAGTTCTTCTCTGTATGGCCTTTCATCATATGTAGGCAAAACCAACTTCTTTCGTGGCAGTTTTAGGGCAATTTCCCAGAAAAGGAAGGTAGATACTTCACGATCTCTTGAAATTGAGGCTTCAGAAATTGGACAATGTCATCTCTGTTGCAGCCTATTAGAAAATGGTTCACAAAGTCAACCCAAATTCAAGAGGCAGGGAATTGAAGGCCTCCTCATTGAGAGATGCTGCAAAGAGTTTGTGGTCATACTTAATTACTAGAGCAATGGTTATCACTGAGATAAGAGAATTTTGTCCTGAGCAGACGTGTGCTCTGATGAACTTGCCTCCACTGTGGTGATAGTGGTCTGCAGAGAATTGTTGCCGGCCACTTCTCCCAGCTCAGCTACAGATATCTTGCTCCCATCACTGGATTTTGAACCTTAGCTCTCATCTCTTGCTGCAGGATCCCTGGCACGCTCTGTGCTCCCTCTCTATGTGGTACCTTCTTGTTGACGGCTTGTTGTTTTGTCTGTCTCACTGACAGTTTCTGTATGGAAAGCTGAGTCTTTGCACGCAGGCCCCAATAGCCACAAGCTAGTGAGTTTCAATGACAGTCGAGTTTCTTGAAAGGCCAGTCTAAATACCCGCACCGACTCCTCTGATACAGCAGAGTTCAGTCACTATGCCTGTGCTCTGTTGACCCGTATTTTACAGTGATTTTACTTTGGGGTTCTGAAATCTCAGAAGAAAACAAAGCCTCAATTTTAAAGGACTGTAACTTTTGTGTTATTATTAATTATAACCACCTTTTTCAGCAGTCACCTGAAGAAATACCTATTTAGAAACATGTATATTTTTATACACAGTTATAAGACATATAAAGAGGTGGTATAGACCTAAAAAACACATCCAAATTTGAGGGAGTTGGAAAGTAAATTGGATGTGAGTAAAAACTAGTACTATAGAAGACAAAAGAACACAGTACCAAGCACACTCATTTAGTAGTTGTCCTCATGTAAAATTTATTTTTTAAAAAATAATCTTTCCAAATTCATTCTAGAAAAGGGAAATAAGCTAATGATAGTAATTTGCAGAATATTTTGTGCCTCTATAAAAATTGGAATGAATAAACTGAGAGGATTCCTGGAGGTGAAAGGACCTAGGTAAAATTAATCACTTCCATCATAGTATAAATAGAAAAGGACTCCATATAAGCAGTAGGACTTCTGAATTGGGAAAAAGTCATTTATTACAGCTGAAAACACATGATGAAAGAGCTAGAATGGCTTATCCAGGCCTAGACTAAGCCCAAAGCAAACCTTCCAACTGTTGTTGAATTACAAGTTAAAAAAATCTTCAGAAAATTTCCTTTAAGCATATATCTTACAGAATTTGGATTTTTATGAAAACGTTATAAGAAACTATTTCCCCATAATATAATTTAAGGACAAATACTATATTTAATATTTAAATTCACTTGATAGTGTTTCAATAGTGATACACTCGTGAATAGAACCTACTCTTACACTTTTAGTTATGCAGTACAAATATATAATTGATGTGTAAGTATGAATATACTAGAGTGTCTGTGATTTCTATGTTCCTTTTAAAACGCTCTCATAATATTATACTAATTACATAAATGCATTTACACAGAAACTTAGTAAATAAATTATAAATGTGTCATTTGCTTGTTTTATATATTTTAGAGCTAATAAAATTCACTTTAAATTTTGTTTATTAAAGATTTTAACTTTCTCATTACTTTACATCTGATATTAACTCAAAACTTATATTTATACTTTTACTTTTAGATACATAGCAATATCTGTTTTATTTCCCCATTTATACACGCAAACAGAAACACACACACTTTATCTTATTCTACATAGAGGCATAAAAATCTATCATCATGCCTTGGGTTTTTCAGAGTTTTTCACCCACTTGTGACATTGTTTCCTCACACTCCACACATCTAGAGGTTAAATATCAGGGTATACTTTTGGAATACTTATTACCATTGTTATCTGAGACAAATTCAAATAAGAAAATTGAATTACTTTCTGTCCATGGTCACGATCTTCCATTGAACCTGCAGAGCCTGGATTCACCACATTCAACTGAGCATCTCTCAACAGACGCATAACTAAATGAAACATGTAGAAAAAAATACAATGTACTTCAAAATAATTAAAATAGTATATGGGAGAAAGAGAGCAAAAATGAGATAGATAGGTAGATAGATTAATAATAAATAGGTAGTTTAGATTCATAGGTATTTTAGTTGTAAAAATCAGGATAGTAGAACATCATAAAAACAAGACTTAGAAATTGAATGCTGGAAGAGCCTTGTAATGAAAATTGTTCAGGAAGTTCACATTCAGTCAAGTTTTATCCTTGGCCATTCTGTTCTCTCTCTTTTTTTTTTCTTCTCAGAGCAGTGGGTGATGTTTTTCCTATAGTCCTGGAAACTGTGCATAAAACTGAAGGTCTAAGAAAATGTCAATTGCTAGTTCCCTTCCCTCAACGTCCCCGGTAACCTCTGGGAATTCTCTTAATCACATCTGTAACATGGGGCTACTAACACTGACCAGTTCCATTGGCTGCCGGGAAGTTTGATAGTAAATACTTGAAAAGTACTTTAAAAATACAAGTGAAAAAATTTAAAAAGGGGGAGTGGAGGTCATTTAGGTGATGGCAA